>BQNB010021228.1:0-64505 GCA_026074375.1 Tanacetum coccineum | reverse complement strand
TAGTCAATAAGATCTAGGATATCGGATTCCCATATATAAGCATGCTAAGGATAGAAGCTTGAGTGAACGATGGACAAAACCATGAGCATGAGAGTCTTCACAATCCCGGCAATCTTAGACATAAAACACAAGCCACGAAACACGAGAAAGGAAGAGGTGAGCCTCCTCACATCACACTTATTAGAAAATAGAAAAAGAAGATAGAAACACGGGTTGCCTCCCGAGAAGCGCTTGTTTTTGTGCGAGTCTCTAGCTTGACTCTCCCCGAATACCTTTGTCCTTGGGGCAGAAACAAAAAAATGGAAAAATCATCATCGAAATTTCATATGCCACCAGCTCTAAGGATTAAAAACTATAAGCGGAGACGCCGGGGTCAAAAATGGTGTCCTCACTCTCGGAGGAGAAAAGATGAAGAGAATTCACAAGATAGGTAAGGAAAGGAAGAAAGATGTTGATAACAAATATGAGGGAAAGATAATGGCAATCCTCAAAGGGTAACCTCACATATGTCGGAGAAATAATTTTCTCATGAATCCTGGAGTCGAAAACTTTGATCATATTCTTCAAATCATCATTATCAGGTTCATCCTCTAAGGTTCTTGGGTCACGATCTAAAAACACCTCGGGAGGGAGATTAGGAATAGTGTCCTTAATAAGCAAACTCTCAAGATAGATTATGTCTCCCTCCGACTCATAATAATCATCCTCAAAATCTGTAGAAACATCAGATTTATTACTTTAAGTTCCTTAAAATTAAGTTCTTTCGGAGGGAGAGGAGATGATGGATCATCATTTAATAACTTCTCGAGTAGAAGAATGTCTCCCTCCGGATCAAAGTCAGCATCATCAATTCTCGGTGGAATTGAATCACTTGTAAGACAAGCCTCGATTTCTTCCAAAATGAAATCACCTCCCGGGTCGAAACACTCATCCTTATTAAGCTTGGAAAGAGGTGTGACTAGTAAATCTAGCTCATCAAGTTTAGAAACATAGGAATCCTCGCTCTCGATGTCCTCTAACACCTCATTAAAAAGAGGATTTACGTCACTAGAGATGTACTCGTCGTCAAATTCAAAAAGAGGGTTCGAATAAATTTTAAAATTTTCCCTCGGAACATCCTCCTCAGGTAGTGACTCATCATCAATAGAGGTAAAATTAGCATCGAAGATAGGATTAGAGAAAGTCATGGAATTATCACAAAAAAGTGTTAGGATTCTTGATTTGATGAAACAAAAGGACTTAAATGCAAAAGAAGAATTCTTTAACAGATGGAAGATTTTGAAGATTTCTGAAGATCTCCTTAAGAAGATAAAGATACAAAAGATAATATTATATGTTAGGAAGATATTATTTATTCTTATCTTTTGTAATTTGTTCTTATCCTTTGTAAACCTAGATATCTCTAGTATATAAAGAGATATCATGCATATGGTATTAGGCATCCAGAAAACATAAAACTCTCCCAATGAGAGTCTAGAAAAGCATGTGTGTGTACACATTTACTTAGTAGTTAGATTAAAAGTTAGTTAGTTAGTAGCTCCAAGGTATAGAATTGGGGCAAGGTGGAAATGTATGAGAATAAAAACCTTGTTTGATAATATACTGTTCTTTATATTCTGCTGCATATTTATATTATCTGTAAAACATATCCTAGATGGGATTAAAACGATCTCCACATTTATCTATCAAATCTCCAACCATTGTTGACTACAAGATCTACAAAGAAGGGAAGAAAAGATTTTTCCAAATTATCAGAGCAGATGGTAATTCTCAGATGTACTTAACTTTTACAAAGATGCTTAAAAACTTTGATAGAGAAGACTTATAAGCTCTTTGGGGAATAGGTAAAGCTAGATTTATGAAGACAAAGCTAGTGAATTACATGGATGAATTCTTACTTCTTAATTTGAAGACCATGTTTGAACATCATGTTGAAGATAGTGTATGGAAGGAACAACAAGGATTGGTTAAAGTACTAAGCTGGAAGCTTTTTGATTCTTTTGGAGTTCATTGTGTAATAGTGTAATCCATATCATATTATCTATTGGTTGAGAAAAAGTATCCACTTACAAATCACACACTACATCAGATGTTTCATGATGTAAAGCTTTAAGTTGACTATGAGTGTAAAATGGCATATGAACTTCTTAGATTGGTCAAGAAATAGCTTAAGGAAGGCTATTTATCTAAACGAAGTGTTTGGAAGCATCCCTCTGATGATTAATGAAGCTTTCAATGAAGAAACTTGAGATTTTAAAGATAAATATCAAGTTTAGGGGAGGATTGTTGGGATTAAAAGACTTCATGATGATCTTAGAGTTAATATTGCTAAGGTTAGAGTTACTGCGGTTAAGCTTAAATTAGTGTTGTTAGTAATCTTAGTGAAAAATATGCTAAGTAGTTAGTACTGCTTGTTACTATTGCTAGTGTAAGTTACTACTACTAGAATATGCTGCTAATTACTATTGCTAGTGTAACTTAGTACTGCTAGTATATGTTAGTACTGCTAGAGTAAAGTTCGTACTACTAGTGAAGAATGAAGAAAAATATTCTAATTAGTTACTACTGCTTGTACACTGTTAATGCTGCTGGTGTATTTTTTTAAAGATACGTATAAGTTATTTGTTTAGAAGATCATGATAACTTAGGAAAATATTGTAATCCCATTAGGACTTCTTGGTGTATAAAAGGAGGTCCTAGGGCATAGAGTTTGATATCATCAATCTAGAAATCTTTGTTTTTGATATCGATTAGCTTCAAGGTTTTGTAACCCTAATACTAGGAGAGTATTCGTATTATTTGTAATAATAATATTAGAGCTTTTTATTGTTGAATCATATTGTTTTACTGTTTCATTAAAGAACTCTTCTTATATTAAAGATTAGATTTCGCATAGTCTTTAGTATTATCAAACAAAGTTTCTTAAACTAAGTTGTGTAGGATTTATCTTGCATAACTAAACCTTGCACAAGCTAAGGGATTAAAGATCCATTCAAGTGGGATCAAAAATAACAAAGTATGTAGATACGCATCAAAATTTAAATAAAGAACAATGTTATTAACAAGGTTTTACATTCATACAAGCCCCAATTCTATTTTGTAACACCCCCAAAAATGTGTCACAACGGAAATATGTCTGGGGGCGTTACTTCATAATACAATAGCACAAGATACAAGAGAACGACCTCTAAATGTGTCGTTTAAAAGCGTAAATCGTCGTTATTTTCCTTGAACTTGAAAACACATAACTTGTCCCCATAATTGCATCACAATAAAACTTGAAAATAACCCAACGAGATTTGATCATATTATATTAAGTAAAATCGCATAAATACGCACCATCTTGTCAATTTTATGAGCTCCATTGCTCATCATTTTTTTCTGTAACCAAGCATCTAATTCAACCTTAGAAAAACAGCTAAAAGTGTCAACATTAAAGATGGTGAGATTCATAGAGTTTTGTAACTAAAAATGTAAATGTTTGAAAACCCAAAGATTTATTAATATAGTATGAACCATTTCCACTCCTTATAATCAATCGGGGCCAAAAATTATGGTCTGAACTTAAAATGTAAACTCGAAAGAGTTGTAGAGTGTTTCTTGACCCTTCGCCGCAAACTAATAAAAATGGGTTCAGACAAATTAGTAATAGATCAATAAGTAGGTATGGACAGTGATACACTCGTTAATTTTTCAAAATGTATGGGACTACTTTACAGTATACAATTCCACATAAATAATATCTACCCTGTTTGCGCATCATAGGCTCATGACACTAAAGGCTCGATAAAAAAATAAAACAACAATAAAAAACACACACAGCAAAAACAATCTAGTATGCATTTAATGCAAATAAAGGCCGCGTGTAGATGTTTAAACACCGTAACATACCAAATTTTCTGACAATGTATGGCCATTTGTGTCTCGAGCACTTATGGTCGAGAAAAACATAGTGAGAGCTACTCCTGAGCCAGACAGGGATCTGTCAATCCCAAATACGCTCTATTTAGATAGCACTCGATGCTTTCTTAACTCGCGTCGCCTTCAGGGTCCACGAAATTTAATAGTTCATGATAATGGTTCATGGTGGGTTAAGTTACTTAGGCCACATGTAAACAGGAGATGATAACCCGAAAGCACTTATTTCGCAATAAGAAATTAACCATTGTATTCGTAAATAGGCTTTAAGGCACTTACATCCCATAAGTAGAAAAGAGTGTGATATAAACATCAAGTAAATTGTGTTGCAATGAGTATGAATAAGACACAAACTTGTCTATCATTCGAATCGATGTATGCAAATGATGAAGTAATGCGTTGACCATATAGTATGTCACCTAACCCTTTATGTACAATCAATCCATAGTAATTGTGTTGTTTGTAATGAATTGCAAACTTCATTCAAATGTATGTAAAACCAATGTGTAGAATAGTATGTTAAAAAGGATCAAGTTGTAAAGACGAACTCATGTAAATAGCGGTTAGTTATTGAGGCATATAGATAGATTCTCCCCCAAGAATTGTTTACAACGTCTCACTATGTTAAAACAGTGGAAGAGAGTGGGGCGATAAACTCACATTGATGTTGTAGAACGATTGCGACTAGATAGAGCATCTAATATGACACAAACACGAACGAAGATGTCAGGCGGCTCCAGTCTGATAGACAAGTTTGTCACGCGTCCATTAATAAACGGCTAAGTCCACTAAGCCTACAGGGTAATGTATGTTGGATCACGCCGAGTGAATGGGTACAACAAACGCGACCAACGTTGATAAAGATTTAGATTTAAAGTTGTAATAGTTAGGTAGTCTGGTTTGGTTACAATAAATAATATCGAAAAAGTAAAGCGTAAGATGTGGTTATATATCCCTGTATACTAAATACATAATGACTACAAAAAACCGATGTATATAAATTTTCTAAGATGTGAATCCAGTGAAATTAATAAAAGCAAATAGCCCCAACCGCTAAAGAAAAACTCGAAGCGTATATAATTACTCGCCATGTGTTACCTTAAAAGGTTGACAATTAAAATATAATGGGGTTGAATTATATAAGTACTTTCCAAGTAATTATGATCAGAAAGACTTGATAAGAGATAGGAAAATGAAACTAAAAAATCGACACACGCCCGGATATCCCAAATGATTTATAGAAGTTTCTTTATAAAAATTAAACCACGTTATTAAAGTTCGGATTAATAACTGAAAACTTCAAAAATTATAGTTTACATTTGATATAGGTCCTTCGCGATCTAATAATGTCTTAAGTCCTTTATTTCCTGTCCTATTTAGGATAAGAATTTAGTAAAAGTAAGATTTGTAAAAGTTTACTAAGTGTAGCGATTTATAAAAATCTCGTCATGACCTGATCGTTCATGTAACGTTTTCCATATTAACAAAAGTTAATTATTTTCCCTCCATTGAATCAATCCGTGTTTCAAACCCAAACACACCCCTTAAGGTTATTATAATCGCAAAAATGAAGATAATAAATATAGTATTTATTTAACCATTCCACCATTTAGATCCGGTTTTTAATATTTATAAAACCTTATGTTATTTTTATTAGTTGGTTTTTATATAAACCAAACGCACCCTAATGGGGTTGCTATAAGAACCAAACGCAGCCTAATCTTGCACCAATAAAACCAAACGCACCCTAATTTGCTAAATCGAAACCAAACGTCCCTATGGCTGAACAAACGCACCCAAAGTTGTTAACAACAATCCAAACGCTCCCCATGGCTGTTAAATAGCCATCCAAACACACCCACCGCTGCTATAACCTAAACCAAACGCACCATTTTTGTGGTAACCTTAAATCAAACGCACCCTAATTGGTTCAAACCATGAACCGAACGCACCTTGGTGCTAACCCGAAACCCAACGCACCTTTGGTGTTGATTCTGCTTAAACCAACGCACCCTTGGTGGTGTTAAAAACCCAAACAAACACTCCCTTTTTGCTGCTGCTAAACCTCCAGAACAAACACCCTTGCTGGTGGTTTTATAAAACCACACGCACCCCTTTTCTTAGGAAAATCAAACACACCCTGAGCTGGTGCTAAGAAACCAACGCACCCTATTTGCTGATAAGACCCAAACGCACCCTATGGTGGTTTAAAACCAAAACAAAACGCACCCTTTTTGTGCAAAACCCAAACCCGACGCACCCTCGCTGTGGTGGTGGTCGCGGTGGTGGTAGCGTAGGGACGACGATGACGACAAGATGATGATGATGATGGTGTGGTGTCGGCGGTGGTGTTGGCAGCGGCTGCTGCCGTCGGTGGTGGTGATGGGTTTAGGCGCGTGGCGGAGAGTGGTAGTGGGGATCGGGTAGATCGGGTCACGAGGGGCATTTTTGGAGTTGGCCGGAAAAGTCCGCCGGAAAAGTTTTCCGGCGGCGGTCGGTGGCGGTGGCCGAAATGGGCTGTGGCTGCCGGATTTTTGAGAGAGAGAGAGTGTGAGGCTTGTGTGTGTGTTTTTATATATAAAATGAAATAAAAGTTATAAAATTTATATATATAATAAAACTTAAAATTTAATGTGACAAGTTTTAATAGTTTGGGGTAAATTTTGTAAATATTACCCAAGGGACCAAAAGTGTAATTGTTGAGAACTTTTATAAAATATTGGTTCGGGACTCGTTTGAGTGACTTAACGGATGTTTCAAAATACGAAACTTGCGCCATTGTTTTCTAAATCATTTTTCTGATAAAAATGAGTATTTATTTGATAATATTTGATAAATATTTTTATAACATTTATAAAAATGTTTGTTATTTATTGGGTGAACCGGTTACGTCTCGTTCAAAAGTAAAAATAGAAATAAATTTTTAACCCGTATATTTGCGTTATCAACAAACGTTACTGAATAAAATGGTGACTAATTTATTAAATATTTTTATTTAATAAAAAGTGTAAATTAATTATAATTTAATTATTTTCTCGTTTCTAAATCTTGCGAGGGCATTTCAGTCACTTTCTGACTGTTTTCGGGTCTCGGTCAAAACTAAAAAGTTGTCAGGAATGTCGTTTTACATCAAATTGCTTTAGAGTCCGAATAATGAAAACGTGATTTAGCTGCTCGTTTTTGATAAATCAACCTAGGAATAACATATATCTCCTTTAAATATGTTCCGAAAAATTACCGGTTACGCGGTAATCGCTTTTATGTGAAAATAAAAGACCAAAAGTCAAAAGTCAAGTCAGACTTGAAAAGTCAAAGATTGAAATCGTCATTCAAAATTTCGAAAATTCTCGGATGTTACAGTACCTACCCCTTAAAGAAATCTCGTCCCGAGATTAAATTTGTGTTATCCGATTGTGTGACCAAGGAAAGACTTAAGGTTTAATAAACTCGTTCTAAACAAGACGCTGATAACTTTATTCAGCAAAATTCGGTGTTTCTACACTTCTCAATCTACCAAAAATTTTGGCTAGGTTTGTCCAGGATATTTAATCCATCAAAATGGGTATCTCAAAATATATCATTACAGATCTTATGACTGGTATAACCGCGTTATAGGGAAAGTCTCATTATAGTGAAAACCTCAAGAAGAAGGTGTAGTCGCGTGAGTATGTTTGTATAAGTTTCTAAATGTCCGAGGACGGAGTCTCGTTTCTACTATCTGTAATGTTTGATGATTCACATCAACGTGGCTTATGTATGTAAGTACCCAACTTACTTGGCAGTACTAGTACTTAATTAGTATCATGACTTGAATTGGGTGAATGTTTGTCTGCAATGAGTAATTCAACTGAATACTATATCGACATATGCTTATCTTGTTTGGGTCACATCACCTTAGTATGATAAAGTAAGTACAATCTGGACCAAACTCCATGACCCAACAACAGCAACGCATAACGACGATAACTATGACAAATGGTGATGGGATCAGAGGGTGAGGGACCCTCCGAGAAACCAATATCCCCAGAATAAAATTCAATAAATGAGAGGAGCTCGCGGAAGAGCTTATGCGATAGACGGCGGATTATGGTACTCAATCGTTAGTTCGATGAATCAGCTCCATTAGCTCAAGTGTGTAACAAGTCTGTTAGTTCCACGAACAGTTCATGATTGCGAGGATTGGCAACGGCAAATGAGAATAATAAACCTCAAAATGCAGATAATGTAGTCCACCAGTAATGGCCTTTATAGATTCTGCTATTGGTAAAACACGATTGTGTTTCTAGACCCTTTTCAACAGATTCTAGCGATTTTTCGAATTAGATTCATACTCTAGGTCCTATCGGATACCAATACGCCCACTATTTACAATTCATTATTTGCATAAAGAAGCGACCAATTTATGTAAATAATCAATTGAAAAACTATGGTTTCGGTGATTTAACAATTTATTTACTTAAGTGAAGAGGTATCCCAATCTTTACAAATAAACATGATCATAAATGCCTCCTACTTAATAATTCCTAGATTTTAATATCGCCCCATATTTTCAAGGTGATGGATGACATGAATGACGATGCATGTGCCTCATTAGTATAGGGACGAGTGTTCCAAACTCGTCTTCGGAGACAGGGAGTAAAACTACCCAAAAATATCGACCTAGAGTTCAAGATAGGTAATGAGTACCTTGGTTAGAGTAACCCAGGTAAAAGTCTCGATGAACCAGTCAACATAGCAATTATCATATAAATCCTCCTATTACAAGTCCCGCCTATACAAGACTTGTAATACTTAGATTTATACATAATCCCATGTAACCAAAAATTATAACGGTCTTCTTTAAACAATATAGTTATAAAGGCTTATGAAGAAAATTATTGTCCTTAGAGACCATTGTTAACTTACAATCCCGAGGACGTAAATAATCCAATTTGTGCAACTCACAATGTCTAAGAAGTAGAAAAAAATGAGACCATTGTATAACTCACAATGTCTAAGAAGCAAGATGAGACCATTGTATAACTCACAATGTCTGACGAGTAGAATGAGACCATTGTATAACTCACAATGTCTGACGAGTAGAATGAGACCATTGTATAACTCACAATGTCTGACGAGTAGAATGAGACCATTGTATAACTCACAATGTCTGACGATAGATGAGCCATTGTAATAACTCCACAATGTCCTGACGAGTAGAATGAACCATTGTATAACTCACAATGGCTGACGAGTAGAATGTAGACCATCGTGCACAACCACAATGTCTTAAAAATATACTGGTATTTATATAATAATTCTTAATCAATAAGCTACGATAGTACGCGGAAAGGAATTGCAAGCAATATATATATATATAGTATGTCCACGTAAGCACTTAGTTGCAGCACGTAATGTAAAAGCACATAAGCAAGTAGCGTGTAGAACACTTTGAAAATGTTTGTTGTGAACAATGTTTGTTAAAATGACTATAGTGCCAAGGGTAAATATGCAACCTAGTTCTCTATAGCCAGTGCTCTGATACCAATCTGTAACACCCCCAAAATTCGTGTCGCAGCGGAATAGTGTGTCCTGGGGCGTTACTTCATAATACACAGCGCTAGATACAAGAGAACGACCTCTAAATGTGTCGTTTGAAAAGTAGTCTTGTTGATTTAATCAAAATCTGAATTTGATTTAACAAATGTCCCATAATTGCATCACCATGAAAAGCTTGAATGTATGGACTCCAATGCACATCAAGTAAGCCAAGCACCTAAATTACCTGAGAAAAACATGCTTAAAAGTGTCAACATTAAAGTTGGTGAGTTCATAGGTTTCTGTAAATATAAACGTTAGTTCCAATAAATGTATCTGCCCACTGTATCATTACAGTGTCATATAAAAACGTTTAGTGACTACTGTCTCCCTACAGTATCATAAAATAATTGTGTGACCATTGCTAACTCCTAAACTTCTTTTCCCAAAATGTACGCATGATTTAAAAATCAATTACTTTAAAATATGCAAGACCATTTCTTTCTATCTCAAAAAGTCCCAAAATGTACTATCAAAGTTGAATCAAAAATATCCAAAGTATGTAATGCCACTTTATTCAAGTGTATAAAACCATAATTACCATAACTGCTAAGTTCATGAACGTGACGTAGACTTGTAATGTATGCCCTTTAATTCAAGGCACAGTAGAGTGTACCCATCCGTAGGGTGTTCCCATCTCCAAGCACACCCGGGCCTTAATGACAAGTAATATGGTACCCATCATGGTGTTCCTCCAAGATCACACCGCAGTAGTAAAAAAATAATAAGTTTCCCACTCAATAGGGTGTTCCCTCCCAGTCAACACCCGGGCAGTAATGATTGTTGGCCACCGTCAGCATGCGCCAATCCAATCGTAATTCGCGACATGGTATACCGTTCGTAGTCCCAGTGATACTAGTCACCCGAACGGGGATTGACAATCCCCAAATAGATCTATTTCGATAACATTCGCGTCTCACGCCTCCAAGTGATTTACAGTTCATAGCAACCTAAGCTAATCCGTAATCATAAAATAATAGTATGTCGTTTTACGTCCAAAATTAAGCCAAGTATTTATCTCCTTGCGAGATATATAAATGATAATTAAACCAAACAGGGTAAATCAACCATGTAATGCCTTTATGTAAACATGTATGCAAACGAGTTGTAAATGATCCACGTAACGAGTTTTAAAAATCGAACACGTAATTAAATTAGTAACAAGCATGTTCATCACGCCCAAAGATATAAAACATTTCTCCAAAACAGGTAAAGTGGGCTATGACAACTCACCTCCTATGTTGCAGAACATTTCATAACTGCAACATATCAAGGCACGGCACAAACGGAAAGACCGGAACGGCTCGAGCGAAGAAGTTCAACTAATCTTAACGGCTAATCCCACTAGCACAAAGATAATTTATTGGGTTTCAACCGATGAATGGTTCAATCAACGCCACATTCACGTTGATAAAGATAGAGATATAACGTTGAATGGTTTGGTTGGTTGGTTAAATAAATAAATAGAAAAGTACTAGAGTTAGTACTGGTCATAGTTAGTTCTGTTTATAGTTAAGTCTGTTTATGTAACAGAATAGTAAGAGTTATCTTAGAGATATCTTAGGAGATATCTTAGGAAAGGATGAGTATTATCCTTTTACTCGTTTGTAAAGCACATTAGGGTTTTCCTTGGTGTATAAGAGGAACCCTAAGGCACAATGTTACAAGTACGTTTTGAGAAATATCAATAGAAGCATAGAGCTTAATAGTATTTTAGTATTATCGTTTCTTCTTTACTCTTGTGTTAAGATTCCGCATTAACACTTGATAATTCATAGTCAGTGTCTCTCATATAGTTGATTTAGATTTATCCAAGTTATCTATCGTCTTATAAAGGCTAGTCAGATCCTAAACCAAGGACCTACAAATAATGGATATCATGTTGTTCCTCCTCCTTTAACTGGGAACTACATGCCTCCACTAGCTGACCTATCATTTGTAGGATTGGATGATTCTGTTTATAGGCCTACAACAAATAAGACTAGTGCTAGTGTGTCTCAAGTTGAAAAAAGTACCTCTCAAACTAGCAATACTAATGTAGAAATGCCTAGAGTTGAATCTGTTAGGCCTAGTGGAGTTATCATTGAAGATTGGGTTAGTGATGATGATGAGGATATTTTTCAATCTAATGATTTGCAAGCAACAGACAAACCTAGTTTTAAAAGGATTGAGTTTACTAATGCTAGGAATGAATCTGTTAAACCTAAACAAGCTGAAAAACCTAGGATAATCACTCAAAATCCTAAGGTAGATAGAAGAGATTGGAATGGGAAAATGACTCAAAAACTGGGGTTAGGATTTGGGTTTACAAAGAAAGCCTGTTTTGTTTGTGGCAGTTACAGCCATCTAATAAAAGACTATGATTTTCATGAAAAGAGAATGGCTAAAAAGTCTGTTTTGAAAAATATGGGAAAGAATTCTGGTCAAAGGGAAATTAGGCCAGTTTGGAACAACACTCAGAGAATAAATCATCAAAATAAATTTGTTCCATCTGCAGTCTTAACAAGGTCTGGAAGAGTACCAGTTAGTGCTGCCAAGCAAAGCTCTCTAAGAGCAACAACATCAACTAGTACATTCAGACCAGTTAATACTGCTACCCATACAAATAGAGTGAATGTTTCAAAATTAAGAACAAATGCTTTTCATAAGTCTCATTCACCTATTAGAAGGTCTTTTTATAAATCAACAGCACCAAATACCAGGATTTCAAATGAAAAAGTTAATACTGTCAGAGTAAATGGTGTTAATACTGCTGGGCAAACAGCAGTTAGTGCTGTTAAGGGAAATGGGGTCACTACTGTTAAGGCCTCAGCAGGTTGTGTTTGGAGACCTAAAATGACTGATTTAAACAATGTCTCCAAAGACAATAGTGGATCATGGGTCTCAAAAAGAGTAAATTATATAGATCCACAAGGCAGACTCAAGTCAGTAGTGGCTTGGGTCCCCAAGAGACACTGACTCTCTTACTTTTGTGCAGGGAAATCCACAACAAGCTTTGAAGAACAAAGGAATATTTGACAGTGGATGTTCCAGGCACATGACAGGGAACAAAGACTTCCTTACTGACTATCAAGACATTGATGGAGGTTTTGTTGCTTTTGGTGGAAGTGCTAGAGGTGGTAAGATAACAGGAAAAGGAAAGATAAGAACAGATAAGTTAGACTTTGAAGATGTGTTTTTTGTCAAAGAACTAAAGTTTAATCTTTTCTCTGTCTCACAAATGTGTGACAAGAAAAACAGTGTTCTTTTCACTGAAACTGAATGTCTTGTTTTGTCTCCTGATTTTAAGCTACTTGATGAAAGCCAAGTACTGCTTAGAGTTCCCAGGCAAAGCAATATGTACAGCTTTGATTTAAAGAATGTTGTTCCTTCTGGAGATTTAACTTGTTTGTTTGCAAAAGCCACAATTGATGAGTCTAAATTATGGCATAGGAGGCTGGGTCATGTGAATTTTAAAACAATGAATAAACTTGTGAAGGGAAACCTTGTAAGAGGTCTTCCTTCAAAGATTTTTGACAATGACCATACTTGTGTTGCTTGTCAGAAGGGAAAGCAACACAAGGCTTCCTGTAAGGCTAAACTTATGAGCTCTATCAGCCAACCCTTACAGATGTTGCATATGGACTTATTTGGTCCAACATCTGTTAGGAGTATCAACCATAAGACATATTGCCTTGTAGTGACTGATGACTTTAGCAGGTTTAGCTGGGTTTTCTTCTTAGCCTCTAAGGATGAGACTAGTGGGATTCTTAAGAGATTTATAACAGAAATAGAAAACCAATTAAACCATAAGGTTAAAGTAATCAGGTGTGATAATGGGACAGAATTCAAAAACAGGGAAATGAATGAATTCTGTGGATTAAAAGGGATAAAAAGGGAATTTAGTGTTGCCAGAACTCCACAACAAAATGGAGTTGCTGAGAGAAAGAACAGGACTCTGATTGAGGCAGCTAAGACTATGCTAGCAGACTCACTTCTACCTATTGTATTTTGGGCTGAAGCAATTAATACTGCTTGTTATGTTCTAAATAGTGTTTTAGTGACCAAGCCTCATGACAAGACACCCTATGAACTTATAATTGGCAGACCACCAAGCATAAGTTTCATGAGACCTTTTGGATGTCCTGTTACTATCCTAAATACCCTAGACCCTTTAGGTAAATTTGATGGGAAGGCTGAAGAAGGGTTTTTAGTAGGGTACTCTGTAAATAGCAAAGATTTCAGGGTATTTAATTCTCAAACCAGAAAAGTTGAAGTGAATCTGCATGCAAACTTTCTTGAAAATAAACCAAATGTTGCAGGACAAGACCTAACTGGCTTTTTGATATTGATTCCTTAACAAATTCTATGAACTATCAACCAGTCACTGCAGGGAATCAAACTAACAAAAATGCAGGTCCACAAGAAGCTAATGGTGATACAGGTTTGAAGAAAAGTGTTGATGCTAGACAATCTAAAGAAAAGAATGTGTCTACTCAATAATATATTATGTTTCCATTATGTTCTTCTATCTCTTCAAGCTACAAGAGCTCAGATGAAACGTATAAAAATGATACAGCTGATGATGCTGCTGGTGAAACTCCAGTACAAAAACCAGCAAGTGAGAATGAACAAACCTTGAAGAATGTTCTTGACAAAATGATGGATCAAGAAAAGGAGGCTATAGAACAATCAGATGCTGTTAGAAAAGAGTTTGAAGCATAATGTAACAAGCATAATCTTTCAGGGAAGACTGCTAGAGCTATCAGCACTAACAGTTTTAATACTGTTAGCACACCAGTTAATGCTGCTAGTGCACCAAGAACTTTTAATGATGCTAGACCATCATTTGTTTCTCTTGGTGGATCCTTTCCTCTTGATGTTAATGATTTTCCAGATGAACCTCTCATGCCTGATTTAGAGGATACTGCTGAAGTTCAAAATACTGGAATTTTTGGCAGTGCTTTTGATGATGAAGATTTAGACACTTACAATTCTCTTTTTGCTGATCAAGTTATGGGTGCAGAGGCTGATTTCAACAACATAGAACCTTCAATTGTTGTCAGTCCTATTCCCACAACTAGAGTACACTCTATTCATCCTAAAGATCAAATAATTGGAGATCCAAAGTCAGCAGTACATACAAGGAGCATGTCAAAGAAGAATTCAAGAGAACATGCTATGATCAGCTACATCCAAAAATAGAGAAGGACAAATCATAAAGATTTCCAGAACTGCGTATTTGCATGTTTCCTCTCTCTGCAAGAACCCACAAAAATAGCTCAAGCCCTTGATGATGAAAGCTGGGTTGAATCAATGCAAGAAGAGTTGCTTCATTTCAAGATTCAGAAGGTTTGGACCTTAGTTGACCTACCTTATGGCAAAAAGGCGGGTGTATAGAAATAAGAAAGATGAAAGGGGTATAGTAGTTAGAAACAAAGCCAGGCTGGTAGCACAAGGATACAAAGAAGAAGAAGGCATTGACCATGATGAGGTTTTTACTCCTGTTGCTAAGATTGAAGAAATCAGGTTATTTTTGGTCTATGCATCATTCATGAATTTTCTTGTGTACCAGATGGATGTCAAAAGTGCCTTTCTCTAGTCTTCCGGAATTCTGGTCTAAGGCGCAACGGCGGAACATTAGAGGAATCTAATACTTAGGGTATTAGAGGAAACTAGCTTGTCACCGTGCCGCCCTGGGAAAAACCTGTCAAGGAAGGTTCTTTAATGAATCTATCTGATCACAGGTGCAGTATTCATACTGTAATCATTGATCCTCACGGAATCAGAGGTTAATGTAACCGACCAGATTGAGTATCGTCTATACTCGGTCCCTTCAAAATATAAAACCTTTGTGTGTTCACAAAATGTTTTTCTAGAACACATTAAGTGGATTTTACATAACAAAATGTTTTTGTTGGTGACTAAATTGTTCTATCATAGCGAATGACGACTCAAAGTATCCGATGCAAGACATGCTCATATCCTTACTCACATATCTGAAGAAATCAAGAAAGTTTACATACAAAGCTTCCGCACAATCTCTGAAAATCAATGTCTTCTTCAAATGCTAAACGTTATGGAGATTAGAAGAAGATACATCATCAAAGCTTTCCAGATTCCAACAGATATGAGCATGTGAGACTAAAGATCAGCGTATGGCAAAGTCAAAGTGAAAGAAGATCACAAAGTAATTCAGAGAAGTAAAGCTTAAACAAGTCAAAGATCAAGATCAAGTCATCACATCAAGTTCTGAAGATCATGATCAAGGTGTTAAAGATTGAATTACCAAAGCACAACAAGTGAAGTACCCTATCAACAACGAGCTAAAGAGACAAGCACGAGTGAGCTTCAAACAACTCCTCATGACCTCATCTAGGGGGAGATTGTTAGGATCACATAAATGGATTCAAACAAAGAAGCTTCGGTCACTCGAAGATACAAGACAAAAGTCTAGCTCGTTAGTTAGTTAATTAATTAATGTTTATATTATGTAAATGGGCCATTAATGAAAAAGCCCATCAAAAGCTCAAAGGCCTCCAAGGCTAATCTTTTTAGTATAAATACTCCTAGTTTAGTCAAAATTAGGTTAGACATTTTAGAGAGATAATTTAGCTAGTCATTATTGTGAGGGTTTCTAGCAACCACAAGGTTTTCTTTCAATCATCAATAAAGTTCTTAATTTTATGCATCTTGATTCTATACTTCGTTGTTAAGGTTTGTATGAATGATCATGGAACCTACAACTAGGAAATCAAAGGCAATAATAGGTCAGGTGATAATTTTACTCCCATTCCCCACTTGTTTTGTACAATATCCCTATTGTACATTATGGAAATGAAATAAACAGGAAGAGTAGAATTAGAACAAGAAACTTCCTTAAGCTTTGCTTCTGAACATATGAAATGTAATAAGCTGACAGAGACATTCAGAAAATCTCCATCTTAAGCAAGCTCATTTTCCCCTATGATCACTAAAACAAACTAACAGTATAAAAAATAGCTCAAAGAGAAATATACAAGAAATACAAACCTAACTCACTTTCGTAGGAATCACGGTTGCATTTAGCATATGCAATAAGCCTTTTAAACCACTTGGTGGCCCAAATGGACGAGTGAAGTCTTGTGAGGGTTTCCAGAGAAGATATCCACAAAGTTTATTTAGATATACAAGGTTTAGCAATGCGTTAAAACTTTATTTTAAGGTTTTTCAGAAACAGGTTACGACGTAACTCCTATGGTTACGCCGTAATCATGTGGTATTTTAAAATTTTAGTTTACAAGTTTACGGTGTAACCATAAGAAGGTTTATGTCGTAATTGAATAAGTTACAGCGTAACCATGTATGTTATGCCGTAACTGCTGCTAAATCAGCAAATCTACCTTAAAATTACGGGTCGAGACGATCTTGAAAGTTGCCTCCTAGCTGCTAGAACCTGCAAAACAAAGTAAAACATGTAAACCAACTAATATGCGGAAAATGAAAGTTATTGATAAAAAGACGGGTTGTCTCCTGACAAGCACTTTTGTTTATTAATGAGTCTTTAAGTTAGACTCAAGCCTATTTTACGATGCATGCCCTTTCTTAATCCAATCAATAACCTCCTGATCATGCTTGTATTCTTCTACTAACTCAAGGCACCCTTGGTAGAATCCTTTTATCTTTTGGTAAGGATGATGGATTCCCTTGGACTTATCTTCGTCACTAATTTTTAAAAAGTGGTCCCATTGTATTATGTTGTCTTACTGTTAACTTACCAAAACTTTCTTCAGTACGGGGCATATTAAATATGGTTTTTTCATATCTAATTTTGAATCAAAGGACTCCTTTAACCCGGTCTTCTACAATCCCCACTTGCTCTTTAAAAGGTTGTCCAAATAGAACTTCGGTTAACCCTTTTTCTATAAATTCGTTGATGTTTTCAAGAATGATGAAATTAGTTACGAACTGATGACCCCCATCGAACACATGCAAATTTCTAGCAAACCTCACCATATTGTTCCCTGTGTATACAAGTTCATGTTTCATGATAGAGTTATAAGCTTTTTGAGACATAATGTTGAAAGGAGACTGTGGCTTAATGTAAGGATCAAAGTTCACAAACCCTATTTTGTAAGTGATTTGAAGGTTATACGTGCTATGGATATGGATTCTATTTTTACTGCTTACAAATTCGGGTTTAACAAGAGAATTAGTTGCTTCGTTGGTCAAGTCCCAGAGATCTAGGTTATCCCATACGTCATCCATCTCGACAAAGTCATCCAAACTAATGCTCGAGTTACAATTGTTATTACAGAACATTCCACTAGAATCATTATTAAGTCTAGCTAACCTTGGGGGTGAAAGGTACATGGTATCATGACTTTCCAAGTCACGTAATAAATCAATCTTTGAGGAAACTGCCTAAATCTCCATTTATGTCATCACTCATAATCAACGCTTCTAGGTTTCTAGGCTCATCAAACTCGATGATTTATAAAAATTTATTTATAACATAAATAGTTGAAATTACGGTTGGGGATTCTCTTTCATTGATGTTGAAAGTAATTTGTTTAGTCCTTACTTCTAAAGAGATCTTTTTACCGAAAATATCAATCTTGGCATGAGGAGTAGCAAACATAGGTCTCCCCAGAATTATTGGGACTTTATCATCCTCAATTATATCAAGAATGATGAAATCAACAAGAAATATAAATTTATTAATTTTACCAGCACATTTTCAATTATTCCCTTTGGCGATTGCATGGATCTATTAGCCATTTCTATAACCATATTGATTGGTTTAAGATTCCAAGTCCTAGCCATTTAAACAAGAAAAAAGGCATAATACTGATGCTTTCCCCTAAATCAGCTAATTCATTGCTTATGGTGGTGGTGCCGATAGTGCAAGGCATAATGAAACCACCTGGGTCTTTTTCTTTAGGTGGGAGTTCATTTTGAAGGATAGCAGTGCATCATGCATTTAATTTAACCATAGATAATTCCTCAATTTTTATTTCACGAGATACCATGTCATCCACTAGTGCAACCAACAATCCAGTCAATGAGGTACACTCCAATGACAATCAAATCTTTGATAATGTGGATTATCAGATTCAGGAGATGCACCAGGAAGAACATTTAGACTCCGATGCTGAGACTGAGATTGATGACAATACGATCCCGTATCATCAGTATCTTCTTGACACCGAAGCCCAAAATGTTCCAACTGAGGTATCTGCTGACACATCTGATAAAGTATCTATGATTGCCATCTTAACTGACTTGCAAACCCAACTAGACGGACATGCTAAGGTTAACCAAGAAAAATGTTTGGAAATAGAGACCTTAAAAAATGAGCTTCTTCAATGCAAGCAAGAAATATGTCGTCTAGATACCCACAAGGTCAAACTTGATCTTGAAAACAAAGTTAGACAGGAACAAGCCCTAGTGATTCAGCGTAACAAGCGTAACGCTGAACTTGTGCAAGAAAATGATTTGCTTAAATCCACTCTTTCAGGAAAAGAAAAATCAATTGCATTTTTACAATCTGAAAAGGAAAAGATTTTATCTGAGAAAAAGGATCTAGCAGATAGTTATCTAGATGAAATAGTTTGTTTAAAGAATGCTAACAAAGTTGCAAGAGATATGTTGCAAAGATTTAACATGCCAACACAAACTATTCCCATGCTTTCAAAGAAACCTAAAAGGGCAACCAATGACTTGCACAAGGACATCCTAGGCACTCGCAACCCAGGTCTAGGTTATATGGCCAAGCGTGCTCAACCTGTTTTGTATGATGCTGATACCCTTTTGCATCCCAATCACCACCCTGTTAGTATATGGGATAGTGAAGAGGTCTTGGTTCACCAAGTTGTTAGCATGAAAAAGATGAACGAAAAACCAGGGCATGTTCGACCCGCAAACGACTTCTATGCCAAGCTTAATGCCCTTATGTTCGTTCCTCAGAAGGACCTATCTGGAGATCAGGCGTATTGGCTTTCTGCCAACGAAATTGCTAGTCAAGCTAGTAAATCAGCCACGCCTGCTACTCCTTTTGTTCATAAAAGTCGACCTCCAAGTCAAGTTCTGGCCAGTCTTCAAAAAGTTAATGCTGTTTTTCCTCAATTTGAAGGTATCATAAAAGAAAGAACAACACAAAAACCAGACTATGTTTCTGAATGGTGTTATGATTATGCAAAACAGTTTGTTGAACAACAACTGGTACCATTTTACGACCATTTCAAAAAACATATCCAAGCTGCTAATGATATTTTTTTCAAAGAGGTAAAAGAATATGAACAGATTTTTGATGAATTGGAGGCGGAGTATGAACAATGTGTTCTTGATAACAAGAACCTGACCATAGAGAAGAAAAATCTTTTAATCGAAATGACAGGCATAATTGCTGACTGCTTAGAAAACTGATATCATGCTCTATTGTGCTTTACTTCTGATATTGTTAGTGCCCCTAGTTCGAATTGCTTTGGCCGAAGATCTTAGAACTGCATGCGATAAGGAACACATACAGTTCTTGAACTTGAAGCTGGAGATTTCAAATATAAACAGCTATTACATAGAATCTGAAAAAACGTTTTGCCCATTCTCGGAA
The DNA here is from genome assembly GCA_026074375.1 of Tanacetum coccineum. Taxonomy (NCBI): domain Eukaryota; kingdom Viridiplantae; phylum Streptophyta; class Magnoliopsida; order Asterales; family Asteraceae; genus Tanacetum; species Tanacetum coccineum. Next base: position 44,440 of record BQNB010021228.1, on the reverse strand, counting down.
CAGAATTATGTTGTTTTACAACATTAAATTTCAAACTTTAAACAGTGCATATACACTTCTAGGTGCCTCATGCAATTTTGAACATTAACAAGTTAAAGACAAACAGCTTCAAGGGAAAGATGACAACTATTAGGAATTTAGATGCTCCAGATCAACATCATGAAGGGGTTGAATGTAGTACCATGAAGGTAGTTATGACCAACAGGCATTAGAATCTGACAGAATATCAGTGCAAAGAATACATTCCCTCCCTTAGGATTCAGCTAGATTGTCCTTTAAGGTAGAAAACATGAGTCTGAAAAGACGGTATGATGAACTGTCAAAGGCGAATACTCACTCACGTACTGCGTACACTGCAAAGCTAAGTGCTTTAACTACACAACATACAAAGCTGCAAGCCCAAGTGACTGGTACAACAAGTAGTGGACCTTATAACCACTGAGACACCCAAAAGTGCTTGCTCCAGATGTACAACTTATGTTCTAAGTAAAAATTCCACCACCCAAACGTGCTAAACTGGGGGTCAAACCAACCCGTTACCTAGAAGTGAGGCAAGTAACTTTCAGTGAACCCCCCAGACCTTCCCTCAAACCTACTCAAAACCCAGTCGTGCATCATAATAAGCAAAATAACGTGTGTGTGCCTATGTCTACAGGAGTAAAACCCACTTCTGGAGCCAGCAAAACTGTGCCTAAGAGAGCCCCGAATCATAGTTCTTATGCCGTTTAAGAGGCGAATGCGAGGAGAGTAAAAGCACACCATAGGACTTTGAATAAAATGAATCGTGTTAATTCTAATTTGCTTGTTAAACATTCTGTTTCTGTTTCAGACTTGAACAATGTTTGTGGGTGCATGTAACAAATCTTTGGTTTTTGCTAATCATACTGATTGTTTGGTTATGTGTAAGGTTCTGTAATGTAAACCCCACCAGACAAAGCGTTTTAAACACCAACCTAAGAAAGAAATGGAAACCCAATGAAGAGAGTCCAGGAAACCGAATTAGCAAACCTATTGCTAATACAAGCCTCAGTGGAAGCACTGCAGGCATTTTCTCATTGGTATGCGAAGTATCCTATTAACTAGGATCAAGGAATACTACTTGATATGCCCAATAGAACACACCCCCAGTGCTAGATCAAGCCCCAAAATACTATGGTTCTCTCTAGGTATACTGATCATAAACGTTAAGAAATCGACAGGCAGGTTCCAAAGGGGATCTCTGGTATTAATTTATGAATGTTAACTACCGGAACCCTTCAGGGCATCCTATCACCGTAAATGTTTGTGTTATCGCAGGTAGTACAAATTGTTCTATGGTATCTGGATTCTGGATGCTCAAGACATATGACCGGTGATCGTGCGCGTCTTATCAACTTTGTAGAAAAGTTCATTGGTACAGTGAGATTTGGCAACGATGAATATGCAGCTATCGTTGGCTATGGTGATTATAAACTGGTGACACATCAATCTCTCGAGTCTAAATATGTTTAGAAAGGACTCAAGCACAACCTATTTTCAGTAGGACAGTTTTGTGATGGAGGTTTAGAAGTTGCATTCCGACAGCATTCATGTCACATCCGCAACTACGATATGGTAGATCTACTCAAAGGTTCACGGACAACCAACCTGTACTCCATCTCACTGAATGATATGATGTCAGCTTCACCAGTTTGCTTGCTTACAAAAGCCTCTTCCACGAAGTCATGGTTATGGCATCGTCGGTTGAATCATCTGAATTTCGGGACATTGAATGAATTGACTCGGAAAAATCTAGTCAGAGGATTACCCATGCTGAAATATGACAAAGACCATTTGTGTCCATCTTGTCAGCTAGGTAAAAGTAAGAAAGCATCACATCCACTAAAGACGGAAAACACCAATACTGAAGTTCTCCATACTCTACATATGGACCTCTGCGGACCAATGAGAACAGAAAGTATCAACGGAAAGAAGTATGTTTTGGTGATAGTGGATGATTACACCAGATTTGGATGGGTAAGATTTCTTCGAACAAAGATTAACTCCTCAGTGATTGAGAAGTTTATTGTGAAGACGCAAACTAGGCCCTTAATGCAACTGTTCGCTTCGTCAGAACAGATAATGGAACGGAGTTTGTGAATAAGACACTCGACGGATGGTTTGAGAGTGTTGGTATTTCTCATGAAACAAGCGTACCTCGGTCTCCACAACAGAACGGCGTTGTCGAAAGACGGAACCGAACTCTTATGGAAGCTGCTCGTACTATGCTCATCTTTGCGAAAGCTCCACTGTTCCTATGGGCTGAAGCTGTAGCCACTGCGTGTTATACTCTTAATCGATCTCTTGTACACACGCTTCATGGAAAGACCTATTATGAACTGCTGAAGGGAAAGAAACCTAATCTACAGTACTTCCGAGTATTTGGATCCCTGTGTTATCCTACCAATGACTACGATGACGTTGGTAAACTCAAGGCGAAAGCAGATATAGGTATATTTGTTGGCTATGCACCCACCAAGAAGGCGTACCGAATCTACAACAAAAGAACGCGCAAGATTCAGGAAACCGTTCATGTTGCTTTCGATGAACTTACCGAAGGGTTGACGTCTGTTCAAACCAGTTCAGGCCTCGCACCTCAACAAATGACTTCTGTGCCAAACAGTACAGAACTCGAACTTACTGCTTTACAGTCAGGACGCAGCCGTTCTGCACTAGTAAAAGACCCAGAACCACCTAGTGTCCCTCCTATAAAGAAACAGGTAGATGATTTGTTTCAATGGTTTGATGATGATGAGGTTGTACCGATACCTCCGGTTGCTCCAATAACTCCGGTAAATGTTCCTGCTGCCCCGGCACCCGAGAATGCCAATGGTTCACCTTCCACAACAGTTATCTCAGAAGGCGCTCCTGTATTACATGAAAGGCCTCTTACTCATCAAATCCCTCACCAGAAACTAGGTGAATCTGAGATGTTGAAACATTGATCGAATCATGTGACAGAAATGGTTTGTCACCTATAAAGACTCCTGAAACCGATTCAGAATGCATCTTCTTCAACTTTTGTCAATATCGAATGTGTAACTCCAACAACCAATTACCTCACGTACAAAAGTGGACTCAAGCACATCCGCTTGAAAACATTATTGGGGATAAAGATCGACCTTCTCTACCAGAAACAGCTATGAAACCAACGCGATGTATGTTTCATTCAATGACTTCTTAACTCATGTGAACCAAAGACTTACAAGCAAGCCTTATAGCACTCGTGCTGGATTGAGGCTATGCAAGAAGACATATCATGAGTTGAACGTCTAGATGTATGGATACTTGTACCCGTCAGATAATATTATTATCATCCCCTTCAATGGATTTTCAAAATTAAGTTGGATGAGATATGGAGACGTCTTGAAGAACAAAGCTCGGTGTAGTGGCGAAAGGTTTATCTTTAGAGAAGCTGTATTATGATTTTGAAGAATCATTTGCTCCAGTTGCTAGATTAGAAGCGATCAGACTCTTCATTGCTCACGCAGCGAGTATGAACATGGTCATCTTCCAGATGGACGTGAAAACCGCCTTCCTCAACGGCGAACTGAATGAAGTTGTCTATGTTAGTCAACCAGAAGGATTTGTAAGATCCAGAAAAAAAAGCCCATTCCAATCCATGTGTACCGACTCAAGAAAGCTCTCAGTCTTAAACAAGCTCCATGCGTACGTGTATGACAAGACTAATCACGTTTCTACACAAGTCAGGATTATACAAAAGGCATAATCGTGATCCTACACTCTTCACGAGAAAAACAGGCAAACATCTTCTACTGGTACAAATATATGTAATGAATATTATCTTTGCCTCTACACACCCCAAAGCCTGCAAATTATTTGCATTTGAAATGAACTCCAACTTTTCAAGATGTCACTGATGGGACAAATGTCATCTCTTTTTAGGAATGCAAGTTTCTCAAAATCCCAGAGGCTCTTGCACAAACAATCACAAAATATGATTAGGAAATCTCTGAAAAAGTTTTGGGTTTTTGAACTCATGCGACACCCATATGACACACCAATGGCGGAGCGTCCCAACCGGAAGAAGGCCGTGATGAAGATAAGAGGAGGAAAGCAATTGATCCTACACGATTTCGTGTATGGTTTGGCTTCCCTATGTATCTTTGGGCATCTAGACCTAACATAGTATTTGCTGTTTTGTATTGTCACGATACCAGGCTACACAGCCTACTGAAATGCACCTTACTGCTATAAAGCGATCTTTCGATACCTAAAAAGGAACATTACATGGGTCTGTGGTATCCGAAGGACTCCGGCTTTTTGAACTAAAAGCTTTTGCAGATGCTGATTATGCAGGGTGTCATGACACACGGAGAAGTACCTCTGGTTCAGCTCAATTTCTTGGACATCGGCTTGTTAGCTGGATCATCAAAAAAAGCAGAAAAGTACTACCATCTCCACTACGGAAGCTGAATACATCGCCCTATCAGGAGCTGATGCTCAAATCCTCTGGATGCGATCTCAACTACGAGATTATGGATTTGCGTTCAACAAGATTCCGATGTATTGTGACAATCAAAGTGCTATTGCTCTATGCTGTAACAGTGTTCAACACTCACGCTCCAAGCACATTGATATCCGTCACCAACTTCATCAAAGAGAGCAGGTTGAAAGGAAAGTTGTTGATTGTATTTCGTGAGCCAAATACCAACTGGCTGACACTATTAACGAAAGTGAACTACCGAGAGAATGACGCTTCGCACACCTACTCCCACTGCATGTGAAGTTAAACAAATGTCACCAGAGACTCTCAAGGAACTCCAGGATGAGTTTGTCTCCGAGTAACCAAGTGTTTCACATTGTATCATGTATATTTAAATAAAAAAAAATCATAAATAGTAAGGCTGCAGTTACTTCAACTGTATAAACCCGGTCTTTTCCCAGAGAATTAGTGTACGTTTCAGTGCATTATTTCTTTACAGACAAGAAGTTGTCTAAGCCCGGAACCATTTTTCTCATAAACAATTTGTTTTCTCAAACATGTTTGGGTTAACCATATCAAACATTGACACGGGTCATTGTTTGAGGGGGAGAATCGTATACAAACAGTTGTGCAGGGTCAAAAGGACTTACTGTGCTGATTCTATGCTAAAAGATGACACGACCACCCCTTACAAGTTCAAGACAGATTGCAGTAACCAATTCCCTGTCAGGGTATTTCAAAGGTCTTGTATCAATTGCTCACTTGAAATCATGTGCTAATTCACCTCAACTCATACTTTGAGAGTGGAGATTGGATACATTTTAAGTCCATTCTATGATCAAACCATTCACAACTTCATACATTTGATCGGGGGAGCGAATCGACCTTAAACATTAAACGGATAATAAGATTCAGATTTGATTCTAAAAGCAAAGTCCTATCCATGCATGAGCTAAACATCTTTATCGATTATCGACGCACATTGTAGGGGGAGCATAAGTGTTAATATGTATCAAAAAATGTCAAGGTACCAAAAGTTTGTAGTTTATATACACGTATTCTTGATAAATGACAAAGAATCTTTTGTTTCATTGTTCATGAAAGTGATCAATATGAAAGCTGAGAGAAGAAGATGTTGTACCACCAGATTCGTAAGAATGGCCTCATAGCCTGTGCGCCATCAGACTGCGCCCACTAGTGAAGTGGATTACCATAAATGTACTTGTACAAGTTTTGGATGTACCCAAGGCACTTCATAACTTTCGTGATATATTGTCAAACATCATCAGAAGCATTCTGATTAAAACTTTCGTTTGTGCCCAAACAAATTTTATAAGCACCACGAATGTTTTTCCAAATCATATTTGCCACAGGCCTTCTACGGTAGCTTAATATTATTAATAAGTAAAACGCTGAAAAAGGAATGTACGGTATAGTCAGCAATAGTAACTGTACTGACTCACTCTTTACCATTCTACTAAGTATAAAATACTTATTGTGTTAGTCTTCGACATCTGTCCTAGAGAACGCGCGACATTAAGGAATACTGATACTTAGGTATTAGAGGAACTAGCTTTCAACAGTGCCGGAAAACCTGTCAAGAAGGTTTCTTTTAATGAATCTATCTGATCTGGTGCAGTATTCATACTGTATCATTGATCCCTCACGGCAATCCGAGGTTCATTTAACCGACCAGAATTGAGTATCGCGTCAATACTCGGTCCCCTTCAAAATATAAAACTTTGTGTGGTTCACAAAATGTTTTTCTAAACACATAAGTGGATTTTACACTTAACAAAAATTTTTTTATTGGTGACTAAATTGTTCTATCATAGACGATAACACTCAAAGTATTCTGAATGCAAACATGCTCCATATCTTTAACTCACATATCTGAGAATCAAGAAGTTTACATACAAAGCTCCTGCACAAATCACGAAAAATCAATGTCTTCTTCAAATGCTAAACGTTATGGAGATTAGAAGAAGATACATCATCAAAGCTTTCCAGATTCCAACAGATATGAGCATGTGAGACTAAAGATCAGCGTATGGCAAAGTCAAAGTGAAAGAAGATCACAAAGTAATTCAGAGAAGTAAAGCTTAAACAAGTCAAAGATCAAGATCAAGTCATCACATCAAGTTCTGAAGATCATGATCAAGGTGATAAAGATGAAAATACCAATCACAACAAGATGAAGTACCCTATCAACACAACGAGCTAAAGAGACAAGCAACGCGTGAGCTTCAAACACTACCCCTCTGACCTCATCTAGGGGGAGATTGTTAGGATCACATAAATGGACCCGAACAAAGAAGCTTCGGTCACTCGAAGATACAAGACAAAAGTCTAGCTCGTTAGTTAGTTAATTAATTAATGTTTATATTATGTAAATGGGCCATTAATGAAAAAGCCCATCAAAAGCTCAAAGGCCTCCTAGGCTAATCCTTGTTAGTATAAATACACCTAGTTTAGTCAAAATTAGGTTAGACATTTTAGAGAGAAAAATTTTAGCTATCAATATTGTGAGGGATTTCCATAGCAACCACAAGGTTTATCTTTCAATCATCAATAAAGTTCTTAATTTTATGCATCTTGATTCTACACTTCATTGTTAAGGTTTGTATGAATGATCATGGAACCTACAACTAGGAAATCAAAGGCAATAATAGGTCAAGTGATAATTTTACTCCCATTCCCCACTTGTTTTGTACAATATCCCTATTGTACATTATGGAAATGAAATAAAACAGGAAACGAGTAGAATTAAACAAGAAACTTTCCTTAAGTCTATGCTTCTGAACAATATAAATGTAATAAGCTGACAGAGACATTCCAGAAAATCTCCATCTTAAGCAAACACATTTTCCCCTAACTGATCCACTAAAACAAACTACAGTATAAAAAATAGGCTCAAAAGAAATATACAAGAAAAACAAACAACTCACTTTCGTAGGAACACGGTCGCATTTAGCATAATGCAATAAGCCTTTTTAAACACTTGGGCCCAAAAGGACAGTGAAGTCTTTGTGAGGTTTTCCAGAGAAGAACTATCCACAAAGTTTATTTAGCATATACATAGGATTAGCAATGCGTTAAAACTTTATTTTAAGGTTTTTCAGAAAGAGGTTACGACGTAACTCCGGTGGTTACGCCGTAATCATGTGGTAATTTAAATTTTTAGTTTAACAAGTTTTACGTGTAAAAAAAAACAAACCATACAAGAAGGTTTATGTCGTAATTGAATAGGTTACGGCGTAACCATGTATGTTATGCCGTAACTGCTGCTAAATCAGCAAATCTACTTAAAATTACAGAGTCGAGACCGAAAATAAAAAAACTTGAAAAGTTGCCTCCTAGCTGCTAGAACCTGTAAAACAGAGTAGAACATGCAAACCAACTAATATGCGGAAATATGAAAGTTATTGACATAAAAAGACGGGTTTGTCTCCTGACAAGCACTCTTGTTTATTATGAGTCGTTAATTAGACACAAGCCATTTTATACGATGCATGCCCTTTCTTAACTCCAATCACTAACCTCCTGAACATGGCCTGCATTCTTCTACTACAACTCAAGGCACCCACTGGTAGAATCCTTTAACTTTTTGGTAAGGATGATGATTCCCCTTGGCCTTATCTTCGTCAACTAATTTTTAAAAAAGTGGTCCCCCATGTATTAGTTGTCTACTGTTCTAACCATTACCAAAAAACTTTCTTCAGTACGGGGCCATATTAAATATGTCTTTTCATATCTAATTTCTGAATCAAAGGACTACCTAAACCGGTCTTACAAACCCCGACTTGCTCCTTTAAAAGGTTGTCCAAATAGAACTTCGGTCAACCCTTTTTCCACAAATTTGTTAATGTTTTCAAGAATGATGAAATTAGTTAAGAACTGATGACCCCCGACAAACACATGCAAATTTTTATCAAACCCCACCATATTGTTCCCTGTGTATACAAGTTCATGTTTCATGATAGAGTTATAAGCTTTTTGAGACATAATATTGAAAGGAGATTGTGGCTTAATGTAAGGATCCAAAGTATCACAACCCTATTCTTGAAGTGATTTGAAGGTTAAAGTCTAGGGGAATATGATTCTATATTTTTACTGCTTACAAATTCGGGTTTAACAAGAGAATTAGTTGCTTCGTTGGTCAAGTCCCAGAGATCTAGGTTATCACATACGTCATCCATCTCGACAAAGTCATCCAAACTAATGCTCGAGTTACAATTGTTATTACAGAACATTCCACTAGAATCATTATTAAGTCTAGCTAACCTTGGGGGTAAAAGGGACATGGTATCATGACTTTCCAAGTCACGCAATAAATCAATCTTTGAGGAACTCCATTTATGTCATCACTCATAATCAACGCTTCTAGGTTTCTAGGCTCATCAAACTCGATGATTTATAAAAATTTATTTATAACACAAATAGTTGAAATTATGGTTGGGGATTCTCTTTCATTAATGTTGAAAGTAATTTGTTCAGTCCCTACTTCTAAAGAGATCTTTTTACCAAAAATATCAATCTTGGCGTGAGGAGTAGCAAGCATAGGTCTCCCCAGAATTATTGGGACTTTATCATCCTCAATTATATCAAGAATGATGAAATCAACAAGAAATATAAATTTATTAATTTTACCAGCACATTTTCAATTATTCCCTTTGGCGATTGCATGGATCTATTAGCCATTTCTATAACCATATTGATTGGTTTAAGATTCCAAGTCCTAGCCATTTAAACAAGAAAAAAGGCATAATACTGATGCTTTCCCCTAAATCAGCTAATTCATTGCTTATGGTGGTGGTGCCGATAGTGCAAGGCATAATGAAACCACCTGGGTCTTTTTCTTTAGGTGGGAGTTCATTTTGAAGGATAGCAGTGCATCATGCATTTAATTTAACCATAGATAATTCCTCAATTTTTATTTCACGAGATACCAGTTTTTGTAAATGTTGGGTATGTTTTGTATTTACTAATGTGGTATGGAGTGGTTCCCCCTTGCTGTTTTCTTTAAGAATGCATTTTTTATCTTTTCTGCGAAAGTCTCAACCTTTAAAGTAGGTTTTTCGCTAGCAGGTTCAAGTTTAATGGCACATTCTTGGTTAGTGAGATTATGTGTGGAGATTAATTGAGCGAAGTGATTTACATCTTCCTCAAGTCTCTTTATTGAAGAATCATGATCTTTGAGGTTCATTTCAGTATTTATCATGAATTTCTTCATCTATTCATTAAGAACATCTTGCATCTTGCAAGATTCCTTCAGATAGTGTTCAAATATGTCTTTGAGCTTAGTTGGGTGAGTATTTGATTTAGGGTAGGATTTGTCGTAACTGATCTCACTAGTCCTTATACTTTTGATTTCTTCAAGGAGGCTTTTCTTTTCTCTGTTCATATTAATTTTACGAACATCTACTCTGAGCTTATCCATTTCATGGTTTAGGGCTTTGAGTTTATTGGTAATAATACCGAATGGAGTTGGAGTATTTTTTCGCTTTCCTTATTGTGCCATTTATGGGAGTGATCAGCCAATTCTTGAATCGATTTCAATGCCTCCGACGCAGTAAGCCCAGGAATAAGACCATTAGAATCAACAATTCGTCGAGTCTGACCCTTTAGCCCGTTATAGAAGGTATTTACTTTTTGATGATCATTAAGATCATGAAATGGGCATTCAAAGAGAAGATCGGTATATCTTTCCCAAGTGTGAAATAATGATTCTCTATCTTCCTGCTTAAAATTACGGATTTCTCCTAATTGTTTAAATATATTGGGGGGGGGGGGCTTGGGGGGGGGGAGGGGGGGGGGGGGGGGGGAGGGGGGGTGGAAAAATCTTCAGATGAAGATTTGTTTTAATTCGTCCCAGTTCTTTGCATGTTCAGTAGATGTTCTGTTGAACCATCTTTTGGCTACCCCAACTAGGGTTAGAGAGAATACTCATGAGAAAGCAAAATCATTTGCGTTGAACAAACTAGCAACTTCAAGCACTTTTCCGATATGCTCGATTGCATTCTCAGTTGGGCTTCCTGAGGTGGTAATTTTATGTAACTCTCTTAAAATTGTCCTTTTATTTCAAATGTAGCATCCTCGGGATTGCTTATTCTTCTGCGAGTGTTATTAAGATTGAGAGCAAGATATTGTTCTAGTGTGAGGGTTTCGATGTGTATTTCTCCAACATCTTCATATTCTGATTTGGATGACTCAAATTCATAAGAAGAATAGATGTTGTGAATTGGAGCAGGCGAAGTGTCTCTTCTGGCTCGAAACTGTCTTTCAGGATTGGCAAACGGAGTAGCCATCCTGGAGTTACTAATTCTAGTTCTCATAAGGAAAAGAAATTAAAACTAAAATGTTAGCTCCCTGACAGCGGCACCAAAAACTTGATGCGTATTTTATTTTAAAATTATTTTTTTGTTTAAGTTTTAAATTTATAAAACTCGATTCACCTGACAAACGCACTAACGGGCAGAGAACCCAGTCATGAGTATAGAGATGGTAAATCCGAGGTCGTCCTAAGAGCTAAGTGTTATTAGTTTTAATTTGAAAGTGTCACATTTTGAAAATGGTTTGAAGTTGATTTATGAAAATAACAGGAAAGTAAATATGCGAAAAGTAAAGTAATAAAAGATATCAGGGAGAAAGGCATGCTATTCTAGCCGTTTCATTACTATCGTTATAACTATGTTTTCCTGTACAATGTTACATCATGGTTTCATTAGTGGTTTCTAAAGTCGACAGACCTGAATAGATATATTTAGTATGTATTATAATTCTTGTGATCCCGAATCCCCCGAAAGTCACCAAGGTAGGGCAACCAGGTCATAGTAATTAATCCCAACTATCCCAAGAACTAGTCTAATAACCTATACAGATTATTAACCCTCCTTGAAAGAGGTCTTGTGTTTTTTAAGTATATTAAGTGATAGAGGTGGTAACTTAGTTAGTTCCTACACTAGGGATAGGGTTCCAAACCTACCCTAGTACCCCTGCTAATCCCATGTTCAATTGGTAATCTAATAACAGGATTAACATGATCTAAACTACCCGCAATACTACCAAAACCCAGGGGTACACGATAGTCAAAGGATATCCAATGAAACCATAATCTAACAGGAAACAAACATTATAACGATAGCAAATTCATGACTAGGCCAGCACTTGAAGTGTTTAGCCACTCATAGCAACAACACAGCAAGAATTAATAAAGGTAATCTTGGATTGAGAACTCATAATTCTTACAGAAGTGGTTTATAAACGATTAAATACAAAATTAAGATAAGTGTGATCTCCCTTGGACTTCTGGTGGAATTCTTCTAGCAATGGAGGCCTTGTTCGCCCCTTGGAACTGCTATAGAATGGTTGATGTCGAAGTGTCTGAATGAGGCCTCTATTTATAGGTTTCAAAGATTTTATGGCGTAACCATATGAGGTGTTATGTAGGAAGATAGATGGATTAGTCAAGTCTAGAGAGAGAAAGTTAAAGAGAAAAACTTTCTAGTAAGAGAAAATGAACTTGTATTATGAAATGACTAACCACTTCTTCCAAGGCATGGAAGAGGCTTATATAGTAGGTTACAAATCGTCCTGAAGGCCTTAGCAGAGGGCTTACACGTTAGGTTTAATGCCAAGCCCATTACCAAATGCTATACATTAAACGCTTAACTACGAGCTACAATAAACAGTAAAATACACCGAGTGACCGAGTCTTTTTCTAATATCTAACAATCTCCCCCTAAGGGAGGTTACACCAGAAAATACAAACTTAAGCTCAGTAATCTTTTGATTGATCTTGTGTTCAGCTTGTAGTCTTTGATTCTTCACGTAATATATTGTACTTTGAGGTAGTGATCTTTGTCTTGTGGCTTGTGATTGTACTTGATATGTGATCTTGAGCTTCTTTGAGATCATTAGCCAAATATAATCTCTAATCATCAACTTGTGGTCTTTCTTCGTCTTGTACTTGTGACATCTGGACCGGCATGCTCATACCTTTCTTGATGGTGAAAGTTTGATTATTCGTCGTTCTTAAAGTTCCTTTAACTTTAATACTTGATCACTTTGAGAGGAATTTGATATCAGAGTTGCGGAAGCTTTGAAATGTATACTTGAGCTTTCACGAGGTCATTAGATGTATCGATTGAGTATGAAAATGAGGTTATGAAATAGACTCCACTGGAACGAGGTATCTCTATCTCTATCTTTACTTGAACCTATAATAAAATAGTTAGCAATAAAGCTTGTGGACGAATATGGTTTTGTCATTCGCTCGAGTTTGGTTAGATTAACCTCCAGATCCTGTGAGGACTGACCTGTGATCAGGTATATTCAATCTTAAGAATAATCTCCTTGACAGGATTTCTAGTATAAGTGTCAGATCTTCCAATATATGCACATCAGAATCACCTAACTTGCTTGTTCTCTTAATCAGAACGTCTCAAAGCAAACAGCACAATAAGAGTGAATCGGTTAGATACTATCTTACTGATTGAAGAGGAGAATTAATTTGAAAATCTATCGACGTGTCACTTGAGAAAGTGTTTTTGTGACACGTTGAGAGTGTTAAGCGTTTATCAAAATTCATCAATCGTCAATTCATTATTTGGACCGATTCGATATCCAGTGTCACAAGTTTGACCCATTAAGGATCTCACAAGTCACCTACCATAAGCTTGTTTGATGTTGGCTCAAGCAGGATTTCCATCTTCATTGTGAACACATAAGTGTCACTCGGATGTTCTGGCAAAACCACAAGGATAATGCATAGGACTCTTATGATAACCCTTGTTTTCACATTATGTGAAGAACAAGTAATATGGAATAGTATCCTAATGAGATTAATTGATGATCTCTTGGCTCTAGACTCAATTGTGCGTTTTGGTTTTAGTGATCAAAGGCTGGAGCGAACTGCCACCTTTTCAATATCAACTAACTCAGAGTGAGAAAGTTAATAGATTACGTGTTTAGTCTCTGTGAGAAATGAAACAAAAATCTTTTGAGAGATTTTGAGTGGCTAGGGAGGGTTGTACATTGCATTACTAGGTCCATGATGTCAGTCTTCAATGTCAGCAATCATCTTTGTGATTCTGACAGCAGATGTTTTGACCCGGTTTCTGCCTAAGTGTATGGAGGGCTTCTTTCTTTACACCCTTTATCCTTACATTTATTTTTCATTCTTCAACCCCTTTAGTGCTTATCGATACTTTATGACTAGAACCTTGTTAGGTTTGTTCCAGTTCTAGCTCCATCTCAGTTGGCACTATTCCCTTATTCTCATATTTACTCATTTTTATGTCATACCTAAGGACTTCTACACTAACTAGTGGGTTGTCCCTGGGTAGATACCTATGGTTCTGGTTGGATCATGGGAACTAATACCTAACCTTACCAACCTTATAACTCCAATAAAATTAAATACATGATTGGTCTTTTTGGTATAATTCACCTTGCCATAAAACCAATTGAAAAACTCAATCAGGTACTTGTGATACAAATATCAAAGCTTTTAGTACTTGGATTTTTTTTAATTTTTAGAAACGCTCCCCCTCAACATGTGCATCGATTAAACCAAAATGTTTAGCACAAGGAGGATGGAGTATACACATGAGTCCACAAAATCACATTTTTTACAGTTTTCTTATTTAAATTACATTTTCTCCCCTTATCAAAAATGTTAAATCTTTTGATATTTTAGATACCAATGGATTCGAATATATTGGAAAAACTAGAGAAAAATGTGCTGATTAATCACAAGCCGAATGGGGAACATATTAATGCTCCCCCTTAATCTATGAGGGATTCTGTTAGTGTCAGGTATGATAGGTTTGAAAGATTTTGAATTTAAATAAAAATTTAGGAAAAATGCATACATTGACACATAACACTAACGACAACACTACTCTAAAATGTACAAAGTTTAAAATATATTACAAATGATATTGACCTTATAAATGGAATGAAGAGATCATTTCGTTCTCTGAAGAAGTCTGTAGTCAATATCGCGAACACGTCCACCAATAAAGCATTCTAAGTTCCAGTAGATCCGTCTCGTTTTCAGTCGCCTTTCAATAGCAGACATAAACTCTTTGCTCTTTGTCATGTCCTTTTGAGTCCAAAATTGCGTATTCATACCCGGATTGAGTCGCTTAATTTGGAATTCCTTAACTCTGTAATCTAGTGCTTCCAGAATACGTGTTAACGTACCATAACTGAAATTGTATATTTCGTTAAACCTCATGATCTTTCATTCATTGTTGTTGACAGGGAATACTACTGCTCGAGGAGACTCAATGATGGTATAATCATGCTTGAACTCAAAGCCTTTAGCATCCCACCCTGGTTTAGTGAGGTTCAGCTGTGTCTGGTAGCTTTCAATGTCGAGTTAAAAGTCTTCAACCCGCTGTCGATTCACCAAGTTTCGAGTCTATAGTTTGACAGCAGTAGATAGCATACGTTTGTCAAAACCAGGAAGATGATCAAAATGACCTTGCAAAAGGAGCAGATTCAGGTCTTCAAAGTCACTCGGATACATGTTCTTGAAATCTTTTTCAGCAATCATGTACTCTTGATAATTAGCTCATCAAAGAAGAATTTCGCTCAAGTAGTCATACCCATATCTTGAATAGGCTTTGATTCTGACGACATTGAAAATCCGCATGTGTTTTCTGACTTCTCTTCCTTATGACGGAGAATCATGTCTCTCAATATAGAACTTATGTCGATTGAACCACCAATGAGAAATTCCATAAGCGACACTTATGTCATAGGTGCACACTTCATCAATCCACATTTGCTTTGACACTAGTAGTTCAAGTCCAAAGTTAGGATAACAAGCAACCTTCATCTTAGAAATTGATAGTGCGGGCCTGCTTTCCTTGTTTCCATATCTCAAATACTCTAAGTCTTTATTGAAAAAGAATTGGGTTTGAATAGTGACATGACCTGGAAGACCACCAAGAGGCAGTGGGCGGTTGACATCGATTCTGACTTGATCACCTTCCGAATTCGCCCAGTTAATCTAATCTGTAAGCATCTTGTGACACTCCTCCATCTAGAACTGAAGTTGAATGACATTTGGGTAGAAACCTTTAACAACTTCATATTCCTGCCCTTTGAAGTCTGCTTATGTAAGCACGGTCTTGTTCATTTTTTTGGCAAAACTAGTTCATGAAAGTCATCATGTCTCCAGTCTTTGCAAGCAATGAGTTCTCAGTAGGGGGTTCATAGGTTGAAACCAACACAGAAGCCCAGTTGTTCTCAACATCTGACACATTGGAATAAGGGATGGTCCAAGCTAGTTTAGGAGTTGCTGGTCTTTCTTCTTTAGGGAGTGGATTACACCAGTCTTTTCTCATGTCAGCTTTTGGTATGTGATCATTCCCGTTGTCTTCATCATCAGACAAATGTACCTGTTCATCGGGAATTGAATCATCATTTATTAGATTATCTGAAGGAGATGTTTCTTGAGTAGCAGTAAAGGTAGCTGACTCGTATCTAGTGTCAGAGGTAGTACAAGCTAAGGATTTTTGTGTTGAAGCCACAGTCTTGGATAAACTTAGAGCCCCGCTGCTTTATTACGGATTGCCTCTTTTGGTATCAGTAGATGGAGGAGGAGGAGGTAGGGGCAACTAAAAAGATCCTGATGCTCCGGAAGTACCTGGAGCACCAAACGCGCCTGCTGGAGGTGGAGGAGGTGGTGGAGGTGGTAGTGGAGAGCCAGAAGGAGTTCTTGGTGAATCAATTCTCTTTTGACGCTTCTTACGAGCTTCGGCCAGATATACTTGAAGTTGATCTGAATGGTCATGATCCATTGATTTCTCCAGTGCTTCATAGAGGTTCTTGTGATCTTCATGGGTTTTGTAGGACCCAGTTTCCCACATTCATTGTAGAAGAATCCCTTTTATGTCAGCTTCTAGTAAGTAGAGCTTGGAGAGCCCAGTCAACTACATCAGTGACAATCTCATCAATGGCTTTGCTCACCTTCTGAGGTATATTGAGCATCTCTAAGTTGTACAGACGAGACCCCTGTTTGTTCAACCTTTCCTCTAGAGCTGAGTTGTCTTGTATCAAATTTGCCATGTGTTGTTTAAGTTCACCAATGCATCGTATTAAGATCGGATATGTGGTGCTATGTTATGGTTGGAGCAATGGTGGTGGAAGAGTTGTTGTTGTTGTGATTGTTGTGGTCATTGCTGTTAATGTTAGGAGTGGAGAAAGAAAAGTTGGAGAGTCTGCTTGTGATGTTGTGAGATCAATAACCGGAGTGGTCATTAGAGGAACCGAAGAGGTGTCCTGATGAATAAGGACCGTAACCATTGACTGAACCTCTAATTCAGCATTGGTTTTCTCCGGTTCTTCTTCCTATAGCTTCTCCAAGAAGAACTGATCAGTGAAGCTGAGTTCTTTTTCAAGAAGTTGTAGAGAAGACAGGGTTCCAGTGGAGCTTGCAGGTTCTTCAAGAATCACCTGATCTTCAGTTGGGAGTTTGAGGTTCTCCTGAACATTTGGGTAAGCAGTAGTAGTAAACTCTTAATCCAATTGCTCAGGGTTTTGTTAAGTAGAAGAATCAGAGACCGCTAAGTCCATGGGTTCAAGGTTTGGTCCAGCATGAACCACACAACTTGGTTAAGGTTGAAACACTGCAGCATTACCGGGGTTTGATCCAGCCTGCCCTTCATCTTGTTTACCAGGGTCTGATCTAGCCTGGCCTTCATCTTAAACTCCAGCAATGATCTCGGTGAGCTCCCTGTGAGATGCATCTTTCTCTTTATTAACAGGAGTCACTTCCTCATCAGACTCCGTTTCACTATCTGTAATAGCTAGTTCAGCATCCAAGGAAGGAGATTCAGCATTTCCAGAAGGTTTAGTAGTCGTAGGAGTGCGCCTCTGAAAGATAAATTGATCGGCTGGGCTCTTCTTCTTTGGAGTCTGAAGGGTGAGTAGATCACGAGCAACTTGTTCTTCAATGACTTTCTCTTTTCCCTTTCCTTGTACTTCTGGAAGCGGTTGAAATCTCCTAGAGTCTAGTTCCCGTATCACCACAGTATGACCTGGTCCCTGATTCTTTGCCTTAAGATCTTTCAAGCTTAGTTCCATAGCTCGTTGATAGCCAGCTTCCTCATCATCAATCCTAGGTTCTAAAATAGGAACACCTTCTTTGAAAAATTCATCCACCAACTTGAGTGGACTTTTAGGCTTGTGCCTTTTCCCACTAGACCAGCCTTTGATCTTTTAGCTGGTGAGGGTTCATCAGGAGTTTCCTTGACCAGTTTTTGCTTCTTTTCTGGAACTAATTTTGATGGTTTAGTGGGTGCTGGTTTAGGTTTAGGTGGTTGTGAAGAAGTTGATTTGGGTTTTGAAGCTTTGTCACCAGCGGGAGGTTAGGGTACTGCTCCTTCTTCCGCCTTACCGTGTTCTCCATCTAGATATTGTTGATACTCAGTGACATGAGCCAGGTATCCGTCGTAGTATGGTGCTCTTTTAATCGCATCAGTGAGAAGATCATCAGGTATCAGCATACCAAATACTTCCCTACCATTCTTTCCAACAAACCTGAGATTGCCCAGAACATTTTCATCAAGCGAGTAGTGAAGAGGTGAACCAGTTCTTGGGTGTATATTGTGCTTGGTATTCGAGTGACGGATGATTAATTTGGTGAATCTAATGCTTGGGATAAGCAGAGGAGTGGACTTCTTCTTTCCTTATGAAGCCATTGTCAGCCTCTTCTTGTCAGTGAGGAAGGTTTGTATCGATTAAACAAATTCTTCCCAAATCCTCTCAGCATAGTCGATGTTGGAGCTATGAATGATACCCCAAAGAATTTGAAGCACCGGATGTCTTGTCATATCATGTCCATCAGTTTTACATGTTGATCATGGACAAGATGGCTCTCCATGGTTGATAGAGATCATTAACGGACATTGCAGACACATTCTTGAGCGTACAGGGGTATCCCAGTGTGTTAACATATTCGATAACTGCATCACTCGAAGGTGGAGCCACAAATGGATTGTTATCATTGATTGGTGTGATTTGAAGTGCATCTCTGAGAATATCTTTGTGAAGATTGAACCATTGCTCATCCAAATGACAGCTGTATATCCCAGTAGTTGAGTCATAACGCATGGTGTCCCAAAACTGCTGAATGTAAATCAAGGGAATCATGGAAGATGCCATGAAGACCCTGAAGAAGTTGGTATTTTTCAGTATGGCCACAACAATCTTGAAGATTGGATTCCTCTGTAACTTCAGTACATCAAGCACGCAGTTACTCTTGCCGACAGGCACCCATTTGCGTAATGGTAAGATCTGATCATCCGTTCTGGTTTGTGGTGCAAAAGTAGGAGCTTGTTCAGCATGAATATCATTGGCAGGAATATTCATGTCAGCCATAGTATCTGTATAGTTAAATCCAACAGCAGGACATACATATAGATATATGATGTTAGATGGAAGCAATTGCCCAAAGGGATATGAATGCAACAATGGATTTTACTGAGATAAGACACTTAAGCCACCCAGAGACAGAGGTCAACGGGTTTGGTCAATTCTAAATTCAACGGAAGTTAACGTTGGAATGAGTTGACATAAGGCAATTTGACAATACGCTAACACAATCAAATGACAACTCGCTAGAATATTCTATTAAGGATACTTTACTCGCTGCAGACAACTCGCTAGAGTATTATATTGGAAATACTTAACTCGCTACCAAATTAGAAAATTTTGAAATAGAGGGTTGAATATTTTAATAATAAAAAATCTTCTTCAACTCGCGATGAGATAGCGAGTTGCCTGCACACAATTAAATATTAGAATAAATTCAACTCGCTAATGACAACTCGCTATGAATATTTTATTAAAAATACTTAACTCGCTATTAAATTTGGAAAATTTGAAATAGCGGGTTGAATATTTTAATAATAATAAAAATTCTTCTTCAACTCGCTACTGGATAGCGAGTTGCATGTTCATAATAAAATAATATAGAATATTCAACTCGCTACCAAGAAATATCATATAACTCGCTACCAAGAGATATCATCCAACTCGCTACCAAGAAATATCATCCAACTCGCTACTAAGAACACATACAACCCGCTAAGTCCTAATTCCACTTAAACCAGCAAACAAGTTCACGGATGCACATGTTTAGAACATAGACAACATCACTAACCATATTGTAACTTTCAAAAGCAACAAACAACAACAAGCAACGATTTTTAACTATTAAAAGTCAAACTTAGCCATGAAATTCATCAATACCACTAAAATAATGAAAGGGGGCAATTAAAACACAAACGAGGCATCATTCATCCATTATAAGCCTAACCTAGCAAACAAAACATCATTCCAAGCACAAATAAAGATTTAGATGATAAAACTAGATGAACTCATTGATTTAGAACGATTCTGTGTAATTAAGGCTACCATGTTCTAGATTTAAGATGTTTATAAGATAGAGAACATAAGATAATTGTTACCTTAGCAAGATTAGCCATAGAAATCAAGAATCAATAGAAAGCTCAAACTAGCGAGTTACGGGTAGGTTATTAAGAGAGAAAGTTTGACTGGTTTTTAGAAAGATTGACCGTTGACAACTCGCTAAACCTATATATGCTTCTAACATTTTCACAAGTTTACAGATTTGGTCCCTTTACTTCCTAAGTCCTTTTCTTTGTGGTTTAAGGTATTGATAAGGTTTATACAAGATTCAGAAGAGGCACAAATGGTCCTTATAGTTATATAAGCTTAGGGAACATTTAGCAAATTGCACAGAAGTCCCTATACTTTCACATAATTGACAAATTTGGCCTTTTGAGTTAAACTAAATTAACCCCCCTTCAAATTGTAACCCCGTTAAATACAAAGACCTTTTACCAATTAATTATTTGATGAATTAAAATGCCCGTTAGATGTCATAAATTTGAAAACACTCTCCCCCTCAATCAATGACCCGATTTCTATTTAAAGATCTGTAGTCGTTGATTGAGTTATCAAATTTTATGAAAAGTCCAAGTCTGATTGATTTTCAAACAACATTTTTTCACCATATGTAACACAAACAATTTTTTGAAGAATCATAGACGAAAAATCATTTGGTTAAAAAAGAAGACTTCTCTTCTATATCAAGAAATAATGCACTGAAATGTACATTAAGTCAGAATTGCCTAGATATACAGTAACCCATGCCCGGGAGAAATTAACCACCCGTTGTCAGGAACAGCCATCTTTTTGGCTACATGCTTTCCTCATTTTGAAAAACAGGTTGTAGTCTGAAATAACTGCAAGCCATTAAGACATGTTTTGAAAACAGTTTAAACTTTCGCTCGAACTTCATTTAAAGACCCGTGTCATTATTGAATGACATTTCTAGGTCCGTAAATGTTATCGATTAACGGAAGACATGTCTGGAAAAATATTTTTGGTATTTTCTAATTTTATGATTTTTTATGGTTTTTATAGGTTTTATATTTTTGTGTTTAAATATATACAAATATACATAGGATATAAGAAGACCATCCGAAACTCCTCTTCTCCTTCCTGAAGACGCTTAAGGGTTTTCGGAGTTATACTCTTCATACCGAGATGTAAGAGTAGAAATTCGAACTGCTCTTTTGGTAATGCCTTGGTGAATATGTCCGCAAGCTGATAATCTGTCGTCACGAAGTATAATTCAACCACGCCTTTCTTAAATTGCTCTTGAATGAAATGGTGTCGTATGTCAATATGCTTGGACTGGGAGTGCTGGACACTATTGCAGCAGAGAGCAATGTAACTGCAATTATCACAATACAAGGGAATCTTATTGAAGGCAAAGCCGTAGTCTATAAGCTGTGACCTCATCCAAAGTATCTAAGCACAACATCCAGACATGGCAATGTATTCAGCCTCAGTGGTTGAAATCGCAGTGCTCTTCTGTTTCTTTGATGACCAGCTGACTAATTTATCCCTAAGGAACTGAGCACTTCTTGACGTACTTCGTCGTGTGTCTTGACAACCTGCATGGTCCGCATCTGCATAGGCTGTTAGTGCCATAAAGGTGTATTTTGGATACCAAAGTCCCCAATTAATGGTTCCTCTCAGATACCGAAAGACCCGTTTAAGTGCTTCAAGGTGTTTTTTGGTAGGCGATGCCTAATACCGAGCACACATGCATACAACGAATGCAAGGTCGGGTCTGCTGGCAGTGAGGTACATTAGGGAGCCGACCATACTTCAAAATCGAGTCTGGTTAACTGGAATCCCTAAGGGATCCTCATCCAGTTTAAGGCGATCCACTATGGGTGTATCAACAGGGTCACACGAATCCATCCTAAATTTCTTTAATATTTCTAGAGCAAATTTTGATTAATTAATAAAAATGCCTCTGGGATTTTAAGAAACTTGTAATCCTAGGAAAAAATACATTTGTCCCATCATTGACATTTGGAATTTAGAACTTATCTCATTGGAAAATATGTCACATGCTTTAAGGTCGGTCGAGGAAAATATGATATCATCTACATATACTTGAACAAGAAGAATATGTTTGTCTATTTTCCGAGTGAATAATGTCGGGTATATTGCACCCTTGGAAAACTTGTTGTCCAAAATAAACCATTACAAGGTGTCATACCACGCCTGAGGAGCCTGCTATAAACCATATAGAGCATTCTTCAGACGATAAACATGTGTCGGATGGTCTGGATCAACGAAACCCTCTGGTTGACTAACATAGACTTCTTCCTTCAACTCGCCATTAAGGAATGTTGTCTTAACATCCATTTGATAGATGATCATGTTTTTACTGGCAGCATTAGCGATGAAGATTCTTATAGCCTCGATGCATGCAACCGGTGCAAAGGATTCCTCAAAATCAAATCCCTCCTCTTGTCGATATCCCTTGGCTACCAACCGTGCCTTGTTTTTTTGAACATCACCATACTCATCAAGCTTAACTTTGTAAATCCACTTGAGAGCTATAATCATGACATAGTCTGGTTGAGGTACTAATTGCAATACTTGAAGTCGATCAAATTCATGAATCTCATCTTGCATGGCTTGAAATCAGTAATCTTCAATGATGGCAGATTTGAAGTTCTTTGGTTCGACTTTTGATAGTACAGAGTTATACAAGCACCACAAGGCATCAGTTGCAAGTTGTTCTCTGGTGGATACCGGGCAAGGGGGATTTCCAATGACATTATCAAGCGGGTGATCCTTGCTCTATTTCCCGAGATGATGATGTGTTTGAGTGACATAAGTTGATTCTGCTGAACTAACATCCCCGGATGATGATGCTTTAGAGCTAGGTTCCAGAGCAAACATGTTTATGAAGAGATTGTTGTCA
This sequence comes from Tanacetum coccineum, assembly GCA_026074375.1. Lineage (NCBI taxonomy): Eukaryota > Viridiplantae > Streptophyta > Magnoliopsida > Asterales > Asteraceae > Tanacetum > Tanacetum coccineum. The sequence goes on along the minus strand of BQNB010021228.1, from coordinate 21,638 downwards.
ACAGGAGAAAATGGATTGTCTTCCATGATAGTAGATTTAGCTGCCATGCCTTGTTGTAAACTTAGAGATTATAATGTCGAAGATGACGGTGAATGACTTGGAGAAGGTGCATCTTGATCAATGGAGCAGGGGAAACCAGTCTTTCAACACGAGAAGGTTCTAGGTATTCATCGAACATTGGTTGGAATAAAATCTCCAGTTCTTTATTTGTGGGGAGTAAATAAGGTGCTGCAGGAACCGGATTGGGTACGAGCCCTGAACTTATCTGTCCAAGAGTAAAAAAAGTAGGTGCGGGTCCTATACTGAGTTGCACAGGAGCCATCAACTCAGACAGCTTATCAAATTGAAGGTGAATAGTTTCCATGATACGTCAGGTTCTTTTGTTATAGATTCGATAACCCTTCCTGCTTGGCGCATAACCAACAAAAATGCCAATATCAGCTGTTGGTTGTAATTTTCCAAGATCCTCGCTGTCATTAGTAGGGTAACAAAGCGCACCAAAGACTTAAGAAAAGGTAAGATCAGGCTTCTTATCATGCACCGGCTCATATGGGGTTTTGTTATGACGAGTGTGAATGAGGGATCTGTTTTAGGTGTAACAAGCAGTAGCAACAGCTTCTGCCCATAGAAACATTGGTGCCTTGGAAAATATCAGCATTGTCCTAGCAGCCTCAACAAGAGTACAGTTCTGTCTTTCGGCAACGTCATTTTGATGTGGAGTCTTTGGAACTGATTTTTGGTGAAAGATGCCGACACTTTCATAATATTGAGTCAGAACTTGATTGACAAATTATGTGCCATTATCAGTACGGATGTATCTGACAGTTTTGTTGAGACCAACTTGTATTTGCTTTAAGAATTTGATGACTAACTCTGGGGTTTCATCTTTCGATCTCAAAAACTTATCCCAGGTAAACCTAGAATAATCATCAATGATGACTAAGATGTATTTCTTCCCATTAATTGTTTGCACTCGTATCGGTCCATATAAATCTATATGAAGGGTATTAAGAACTTCCAAGTTGGTGTTTTTAGTTTTAGGTGAGTGGGTATGTTTTCTGCTCTTCCCTAGTTGACACGCGGAGCAAAGATGACCTTTCTTAAACTTTAATCTAGGTAAACCTCTAACTAAATCCTTTCTAGTAAGGTCATTGATGGTACCAAAGTTTAAGTGGTTTAAACGACGATGCCATAACCATGATTTGTTCTTAGAGGCTTTAGACAACAAACAGATTAGGGAGGACTTCATCATGTCTTCAACTGAGATAGTGTATAAATTAGAACCACGAGAACCTTTGATTAATTCAACACCATTCGTATCTCGAACATAACATGAATGCTTCTAGAATGCAACTTCCAGATTAGAGTCGCAAAATTGTCTGACAGAAAATAGATTGTGTCCCAGTCCTTCCACATAGTATACCCTAGAGATCACACTGTCACCAATCATGTAATCACCATAACCCATGATAGCACCAAAGTGGTCATTCCCGAATCTAACTGTCTAAATGAATTTTTTCACAAAATTCCTAAGCTGTAAGCGATCCCCCGTCATATGTTTTGAGTAGCCTAAATCCAAATACCAAAGGATGATCTGTATGACCTGCATTTGAAAACAGACGAAGATGGGGAGTTTGGAAAGTTGGATCCCTAATTTTGGTTGGGTTCCAGTTGGTTAGCATAAGCAAATGCCTAATTCTCAGGTGGAGTGGGTATGCTATCGGGAACTGTCTGGTACGGTTGGTTTTTACGCTGGTATCTAGTTAATGGTTTCTGAGATGTGTGACTTAATTTCCTAGTTATTACAGTTTTACTAGTATGAACATTTTCTGTTTGCTTAGCATGCACTACTTTGGATTTAGTGAGCCTAGTTAAAGGGCAATGTTCTCCTAAAGTGAATGTCCTTCCGGTGGGCATCCATTAATAGCCTACATTGGTAAGTATTTTGCCTGTTGGTTTCCAGACTTGCTTGATTTTCTTAGGTTTCCAAACTTGCTTAGATTTATGCACAACATGTTTAATAGAGGAGGATGCATTCACAGAGTGCAAATAATTAACCACACACATATCATGGTTTGCAGAAATTAAGCATTTGTTACATGTCGTGCAAACTGAATGAGAATTCGAATTAATTACAGTATGCTTAGAGCTAATACTAGAATCAACACGATTCATGGTTTTCAAACTAGACTTATTGGTCCTATGGTGTTCTTCTATTTTCTTCTAGTTGACACTCTTAGCCGGCAAGATCCTATTTTTCTTGGTATTGCTCCTAGGCTATGATCCGCTAGCACCAGTGCAACTGTTTACTCCTATAGAAAGAGGCACAGGGACATTAGTCTTTTGAATGTTCAGTTGCTCTACATGTTTGTGTATGTTACTATCTGATGTTTCACATTGGTCCTCAAAAGTAACTTGCTTTTTCCTAGTTAAAGGGGTAGAGGCATGTTGTTTATCTCGTGGATTGAAGTCTTTTGGACAAGTGCCAATCACATATTCTAACAGTTCCTGAGAGTGTTTAGTGTAAAGGCAAGCAGATGCAATTGAGCTGTCTAATGGTCTTTCAATCTTAGCTTCCTCTACAATCTCGCGAAGGGTTTCTACACTTTCTTTAAGGTGCTTAAGATAATTTAGATGAACTTCCCTATTGTTTCTATTGCGAGGGAGAATTGGTTCAACATCTATAGCATAACTACCAGGTGCAAGAACTTTTGGTTTTACATGATCCTTAGTGATACATTTCATTTTGTTCTGTATTTGGACCTTTAGATTCTTGTTTTTAGTTAACAGGGCAGTTGTCTGTTCTATATGCTTAGCACGCGTGATCTTAATAGAATCGTACAATTTCTTGTAATGCTGCTTAATTTTTTTATTCTCTGCCCTAAAAAGCTCATTTTGTTCTTGAAGAACGGTAACTTTTTTAGTTAATTGAGTGATTTGAAAATCTAAGGCCCTGAAATAAAGAGTACGGTCTGCATCACTACGGGTCTCTTTTAATTGAGAGATTTGCATTCTCAATTTTTTGATGGCGTTGTCTTTTCCTTAAATGGAAGCTTTCATTTTTTTGATTACAAAGACTGGGTCAGAATCAGGAGCATCTCGAGCGGATGGAGATGTGTTGTTTCCAAAACTTTCTTTAAGGTTTTGATATTTTAACTGCATATTTAAGTGATTTACCTCAAGATTGGAAACACGTTTTACTAATTCATTATGATCATCTTTTTGAACCTTATCACGTAATTTAGAAAGATCTGCTTCAAGTTCCAGACAACGTGTTTGAACAACAGTATGGACATCATGCATTTCAGTAAATCTAGATACAGTGAGCTCAAAATTCGTTGAAATATAAAACACATATTTGGACAAGCAATTAGCAATTAAATTGTCATTTACAATGAGGAGATTTTTCCGCTTAATCTCATCATACTTTCTATTCACAACATTTTGGTCAACCTCAGCTTCTAACTCTTTAAAAAATTCTTTCATTTCTTTGACTTCCTTCGTGGGAGCCTTTTGAATACCCTTATGTTCTTTAAGTTTTTTGAAAAATGGAATAACCTCTGGGAGATATAATTCCTTGGTTTATTCAAAACCCTTTTCCCCTTTAGTGAGCCCCGTTGGTGTAATTCTCTTTTTACAGGTTTTTTCAAAGTCCCAAAAAAGTTGTATTAGTGCAAAAATGTTAATTTTTACTTGACTCTTTGTTGGAAGCACCCTGGGGACAAGCATTGTAGGTGTATTGGGAGGGTACACCATCAACGCTTTGATTGGTCTTGAAGTTGGGGTCTGCTCTTTAAGAGCTTCTTCTTTCATCTTGATGAGATCCTTAGACCAAAATATCTGCTCAGGGGTTAATTGTTTCTGTTGTGTGAAGGTCGCTAAATAATTCTCTTTCGAGTAATCATGTGGTGCAATCTTAACCTTCTTTTTCACATAATCTGGGTCTCTTATTTTTTCATTCATTTTCTTCCAAGTGATTTTGGCTATCTCTAGGGTATCCTCTAAGTTGTGCACTATAGCTGGGACATGATTGGTTTTGATAATTTCATGACCATTATATAAGGCAGGCTGAACTTGCTTTGCACGGTGAGACATAAAGGGTTCTTGTAGCCAATAGCTACCTTTCTCTGTTCATCATAATATGGCTTTGGTTTACACAGCATATGAACTGTTTGAAGAGACTGGTCTTGTTTGTATAATTTATCCTCGACCTTTTCTTTTAAAGCTTTCATGTCCAAAAATTCTTCAAGGAATTTATTTTCTTTCTGTTTAAAATCCTTTTTCAAATATGTAACTTCTTCTACCATTGACTTGTTATGGTTGATGGTAGAGGTAAGTTGTAGTTTTAAAGAATGAAATTCCTTTTTTAATTTTTCTTCCTTAATATTACGGTCAGTGATAACTATTCTTAATTGTTCATCAATCTTTTGTTCTCTTTCTGTTAATTCAAACTTGGCCCGTCTTTCATACAATTTAACTTGTTCCTTATATGTTGCAAGTTCAGCAGTCAATGATTTATCAACTACATTGTTCTGAGTTGTTATAGAGACATATTAGGCAGACGGTTCATATATATCATTTAATATCATCATGTATGCCTCATTAGATACATTAATTTGTACAACTGGCACTACGTTGTCCTTTACATACTGATCATACAGACTCGTATAATCAGCATGTAAGTCAACAACGTAGTTTAGTTGTATATTGTCATGCATCTCGTGTACTTCATGATGTTCACAAATAGCATCCTGATAGTTGTCATGATCTGGTACCTCTGATAGAATGTTTGAATCATATGACGGACTGGCTTCATTATAAATAGGATCTGCGGATGAGAGATTTGCCATGAACATAGTCTGTGCAGTAGAAGCCTCATCAACATCAGAATCAAAAGCATCATAGTCATCAGCTTGAAATACATTATCCACATTGAGTGCTAAGTCCTGAACTGGTTGCTCATCCATATCTTCATCAACAACATTGTCTTGTCCACCTGTAATAAATAGCAACTGCTCTTCATCCAATGCCACCCCATTCTCCTGAGCTTGCATCAACAACATCTTGTCTTTAAAGTATTCTAAGTTCTGTGGTCGCTTGGGCTAAGTGCAGTTTCTTGCTATGTGGCCTATACCGTTGCAGTTGTAACACTTAATCTGTCTTGCTTGACCTCGATTTGCATTCTCAACTCTGTTCTGAGCTCCCCCATAACTAGTTGCACCTGCACCCCATGCATTGTTCCCCTGACCTCTATTCTATCGACCCTGAGCATTCTGAACAACAACCTTGTCGTCTTGAGCTGTGGCTTGGTTCCTTGTGTTTGATAAGGTTCTAAGTTGATTGTTGGTTTGAGGTAGGTATGTTTTGTATGATTGGGTGAGTAGGGCAAGTGTGTTGGTTAAGTTCTTAATTAAGTTGTCTGTTGGAGAGAGTCCTGAGTCAAGTTGAGTGTTGTCAGCAAAGTGTGGTTGAAGATGTGTGGATGGTGGAGTGGTAGATGATTGTGAGTAGTACTGCTGTTGTGAAACATTAGACATCAAGGCGAGAGGATCAACAGTGTGTTGAGTGAATCGATCCAACATCATTTTGTTCTCATTGGCGTGTGCCTCGTGTTGCTTCAGATAAGCATACAGCTGATCATAGTTGGAGTCCCTCAAGCCTCTGTTCAGTTTCACTGCTGTTACAAATCTACCCCATTCAGGTAACATGTTATTAACAAACTTTGAGTTCAACTGCATTCTGGACATGGTCATCTTGATGTTCCGCATGTCGTTGATGAGCTTGGCAAACCGGACATAATAGTCGTGAATGGTTTCTCCTTTGTTCTGACGGAAGTGTTCAAAGTCATCATACAGTTGTGATTCTCGATCTTCTTTCGTTAGTTCCGAACCTTCCAGGAGCATCTTCACATTATCCCAAATGTCTTTTGCTTCAGTGTAGTGATTGATGAGAGTGTAGATGTCTTTTGGTAACCCTTGAAGTAGGATGTTTGTTGCCCGAATGTCAGCATTATACCTATCCTTATCCTCAGGTGAAAGGTCTGAATAGACTCGAGCTCATTTGGGACCTAGTTGTTGGGCACCTTCTGTCCCTTCAGCAATTGTGTCTCTAATAGTTCCCATCTGAAAAGGTCCTTCATCAATCGACTTCAGAATGTTCACCCTATTCTCTTTACCCTAACAATACAATCGAATACGTTGTTGCCATGATGCAAAGTCAGTCCTATCAAGCATAGGTGGTGGGTATCGGAACTGGCACATTGGATATCTTCTGAAAGATTAGCCATCTTAATTGATTGTGAAATGATTTAAGTTGATCGAACAATGATTAGTGATTGTATGTTAAAAGTGGTGATTGATTGTTTGAAATGGTGAATTGTTGTACAAGTTTGTTAAGATTATAGGTTGAAATTTTTCAAGTTGAAAATTTAGTCCAAAAGTTCACAACTCAATACCCTTTAACTCGCTGTGAAGAGACTTAACAACTCGTTATTATGTAGAGACTTGACAACTCGCTAACAAGAAATCAAATGGACAGAGTTTCTCTTCTCAAGTCGCTAGAAAATAGTCTTCAGATAACCTGTAACTCGCTGGCCTCAACTTGCTATGAAGAAGCCTTAACAACTCGCTAACAAGAAATCAAATGGACAGAGTTTCTGTTCTCAAGTCGCTAGAAAATAGTCTTCAGATAACCTGTAACTCGCTGCCCTCAACTCACTAACTGCAATAAAAGTTAACTCGCTACCTTAACTCGCTACCTGCACCAAAAAGTAAACCTGCACAAAAAGACAATTCGCTGACACAGTACGACCTGACAACTAGTGTACTAGACTGACTACTCACCAAAACAGTACCACAACTCACTACGAAGATCTTCAAAAAGTGTCTTAACTCGCTAGCTTGAAAAACTTGTATTTTCACCTAAAAACGCCTAAAAATCACCCTTTTGAATGTTTTTGCTTGGTTTCTTTTGCACAACTTGGTACTAGAAGGCTATAAAAACTATAAAAACATGAACTTTAACATCACAAACGTCAAGATCAAAGAGAACCAAGAACAAGACTATAAACCTTTAAAAACTAAACTTTTGATCTAAACTAACCAAGAAAACGCACACACAATCTAGCTAATCATCCCATGTGCTCTGATACCAATTGTAGGATATTAGAAATCATAACACAATAGAAGATGGATGGATTAGTCAAGTCTAGAGAGAGAAAGTTAGAGAGAAAAACTTTCTAGTAAGAGAAAATGAACTTGTATTATGAAATGACTAACCACTTATTCCAAGGCATGGAAGAGGCTTATATAGTAGGTTACAAACCGGCCTAAAGGCCTTGGTAGAGGGCTTACACGTTGGGTTTAATGCCCAGCCCATTACCGAATGTAATACATTAAACGCTTAACTATGAGCTACAATAAACAGTAAAATACACGGGGTGACCGAGCCTTTTTCTAATATCTAACATGTTACGCCGTAAAGTCCTGACGCGTCCTTCCATATTACAAGCTTAAAATATGTTACGGCGTAATCAACAGGGCACGTTACGCCATAATGCTGACTCGGATGAGTCATCCTTCCATAATAACACTGTTACGGCGTAAACCTTGCGTATGGTTATGCCGTAATGTTGTAAGCTGACGTGTCTTGCTTGAATTATGTTACGGCGTAACACTATCATAGGAGTTACGCCGTAACATCTCATAAGAATTTGTATTATTTTCATTTTTTCATCTATTTCCCGTGTTTCTTGTCACATACTTGCATTTAACCTGAAAATAATGAAATAACCGTAAATGTATCAAATTCAAGTATTTATAAGACGATTGCAAGTATTTTCATGGGTAAATTGATACTAAAATGTATCAAATATTTGATGTTATCAGGCTTGACCAAACTTAGCTATAAATGTTTCATTTCCTATTATTACGTCAAGCTTTTTTAGAACACCATTTGTATTGCTAGCTTTCACCATGGATAAATTCTTAGTCCAAGTGTAGAATAGCCCATAACTAGCCACATCTTCCAACTCAATATTATTTATACAATCTATAGAGCCGTAGAGGGGGTGAATACGGTTTTCTTAACTTATTCGAAGTTTATAAAACTTCAAGTCTCAAAAGAACCGAGTGGTGTGATAATCTACTTAGCAAAGAATCAACAAGTAGATAGAGATAGAGAGAGAAAGACACCAAGATATAGACAGGTTTGGGAAGGGGGTTTAGTCCTTCTGTACGTCCAGTTGCAAATCTACGACACCTATACTATTCTAGTATAATCCTTATGGTGGGCTACAAACCGTATTAAAATTTAACTCCACCGACATGCACAAAGATCGGCGTTCACAAAGAAAAGTTACTACTTATGGTATTCCGCCTTAAGAATCCACCCCTAAGAACACGTGATTCGACTTAACCTATAACCACTAAATACTTCAACTTGGAAGCTTACCAAACCCCAACTAGATCCCTAATGATCTAGGCTTGATCCCTTGAATACAAGACTTCCTTTACAACTTGATTGATTGAATAAAAGATAGTCGGATCAAGTCCTAACTTAACCTAGAGACTCAATTCTAAAGAAAGGGTATGAGAAAGAAGACCCTCGACAAAACACACAAGAATAGATTAGGTACTTGTGTGGATCTCTTGCAGAGATGTGTTTATTTCAATAGAATGGTGAGATGAGAAGTTTGGAACACTTAGATGTTAGACTTAGAGGATAGGAGAAAAGAAAAGAGAAGAAAGAATGTTTGCAAGAGGTGAGGAATACAAAAGCTAAGAGAGGGTATTTATAGGCCAAAAACTCAAAGGTGGTTAAATGTAATTCGTGTGTGGCGCGTTGGCCGTATGTTAGCGCGTGGTTAGCGCGCCACATACCCGAACTCATTTTTTGAGTTTTTAACTACCCACTCTCGTTAAACCCTCAATTGTACTTCACGCTATGACCTTTCAATCATTCTTATACACAAGGTCAATCAACTAAAATAGCCATTTGATAGAAGCATTTATGAAGTATTTTTAAAATCCTTATGTTTGTCCGATATTGAAAAGAAAGAAAAGAACTATCCGATAAGGGTAGTTTGGGTATTCCTAAAAATATAACTAGCTTAGTTACAATCTAACTAATGGTTTGAAAGGCTAGTTAAGGTACAAGAGAATATTCTTGGAATATTCTTAACTAGGAGAGAAATAGTAGATGTTATGGAGGGAAGATTTTAAATTTGAATTTCAAATATATTAAACACATGTGTGAAATAGAGAAAGCGATGAGAATGGGTTATGTATGAGTTGCCATGAGTTGGCATGATATGATAGAAAGGAGCCTCTTGATCTTGTTTGAATGAATGGTAGAGATGAGATAGTGAAGATGTAAGTTGGATAGATGAAGTGGCAAGATCAAGGATAGATAGAGAAGTGTGTTTGTTTAAAGGGTGAAGTATGTTTGTTTGTAGAGTGAAATGTGTTTGTTTGTAGAGAGAAGTGTGTTTGTTTTCCATTTGAACTTCAATCTAAGGGAGGAGAAGAAGGTGAGGTAAGTTAGATTAATGAAGTGGTAAGATCAAGGGTTAAGATGATAGTGTGTGTGAAATTCAAATAGGTTTGTGAGGAAGAAGGTAAATAGTGGATATGTGGTGGAGAATGTTTTGATGTGATGTGGAGGAGCATGTGTTGGGAATGAAGGGAACAAGAAGTACAACAAGTACAAGGAAGGTACATTGTGTGGACTTTAAGTACGAAGAAGGTTTGAAGATGATAAGTATGAAGGTGATGATGTTTAGGGTGAAATCAAATGATTGATTTGGGTTTATAATTATATTGCCAAGAAAAGAGAAAAGAGTAAGAAAATGTGATTATGAGATAGTTTTAGAAAGGAGTGTTTAGAGTATGTGAAAGATATAATCATTTGTTGGGTAAGAAGGGTAAACAAATGATTAGGAAGGATGTGTTGTAGGATTGTGTAGAAGGAGTGTTTAATCATTTGTTGGAAAAGAGATTAACAAATGATTAGAAGGAATGTGTTGTAGGAAGTATGGTATGGAAGTGTTGTAGAGAGAAGTGTGGGAGTTTGTAAGACATCTTGTACATGTGAGGAATACATGTGTGAGTTTGTAAAACATTTATAGATAAGGAGGTGAGAAAACTCAAAGCATGATTGACCTCCAAATACTACAAACTCAATTAGTCACTTGGGCTTAATCCATGATAATCAACAATAGATTTGATCACTAATCATCTTGATGCAAACAAGTTAAGTGATTTGCATCTCAAGTAAAGCATATCTCATAACGGGAAAGGATGTGTTTACGCAAAGTGACCTTTGACTTAGCTTGACCAATAATGGAGTAAAACCCATTACGTGATTAGGAACAACGTAAATATGGATTAAGGTCAAATGAATACTTTTGTTTAATGGTATGTTGAAAGTAAGTTCATACTATGTTTAGAATAAGTTTCAGCCTTGGCTAGAGGCGTTTAACAAAATATTTGAGTTGGCGTTTTGTTGAAAAATGGGAGGATTCGTTTTTGTTCCTCTCTAAGTATAAACCTCATTTGGAGTGCTCCTAAATGCTCAAATATCATGTACATACCTTTATTAAAATTTTCCACATGTGCCGAGTAAGAGGAAAGCCGACAAAATCAAATCCGTAAAAATGAATACCGTAAGTGGCGAGCTGGCCACGTGCTAACGTGTGCACAACACGCCATATGAAAATATCTGGTTTTACGGATTTTGGCTATCGTTTGTTATTTTACGTTTTTTCAAACGTTTATTCGTCATCGTTAAAACATAAAGGAGATCCTAGTCAATGTTACACCAACACAATCTCTAAACTCATTCATATCCCCAATCATAAAGGAACTCCTAGAAGAATGTTCATTAGGAGCTAAGGTAACATTCATGTCACCTGACATTACCCAAGCCTCCTTTCCAACAATCCTCTTAAATAACTCCAACTCCTTCTATAAATCCCTCCTTTCATTCCTTCCATTAACAACATACAAAAAAGTACAAAAACATTTAGTATTCCCTTTGGTTGTATCTGCGTTGCACAACAAGGACTGTTTGGCATAGTGAATAACATTCAAGTTAACAGCATATGTGTTTCATCCAAGCATGATTCTACACCCTTTATCACAAAACTGCATATTAGAGATCCATTCCCAATCCCCAAATATGGAATACCTAATTCTTTGGAGGCTTTTAGCTTTTAAATGAGTCTCAATAACATGACAGATACTTAGAGACTCTTCATCAATATACTTCTTTACTTCTTTTCGCTTATCAGAGGTACTAAGACCCCTAATATTCCAAATACCTATTTTGAAATCCATAGTGAAACAAATTTAGTAGCCCCCAATACCCCTTTGTCCATTCCTCTTATTTCATCCCATTCCATACACTGTGTCATTCCAGAATCATCCTGAAATACATCATCATCTTCAATAATTTGCTTTGACTAAACAGAACTAACTTTTACTTTATTAACAAGTTCCTCCTTCCTCTGCTTGTAATAGGTTACCATGTCAATATATAATTTAAGCATTTCAGCATCAGTTGGATCCCTTTTTGACTAATAAAATCATCCACCAGTTCCCTATTTCTCATATCATTCTCTTTGTTCATTAATGTCACACATTTCCAATACAGTATACTTATTTGTAGACCTTCTCATTGGAGACAAGATTTCTCCATGAACACTCCAGGCCTTTTTTTGGAGATGCTTGTTTTTGACAATTTTGCTTTTCTACATTTATCTTATCCACCCCTTCATTCTGTGTTTCCCTACCATCACTCTTCCCTTGCCCCTCATTCACATCTTTCTTCTTTGGTTGGTAAGCAGATTGTGTTACCTGCTTCTCTTTACTCTTTACTTGCTTATTATTTCCAGTCCTTGGAGGCTGAGTATTTGGTTTAAACTTTTGCCTCATCACTTTTCCCCTTTACTACCAATCTTCCTGTTTTTCACTTCCACAAAGCCCTCCTCCTTAGACATCTGTTTTTTACTCTCCCCTTTTTTTGTTCCGCATTCCCAATCACTGTATCACTTTCTTTCTACTCTTATGTTTTTAGGACAACTTTGTGTATTATCCCCAAACACACAGCAATCTGGGCACATAGATGGCTTCCAATATCATCAGGCAAGGGATTTTGGCCTGACACTTTAGCTAAAACTCTTGCATACCTTACCTTTCCCACTCTCTTCTTACACATTGTTGTAGTGACATCATCCATCACCATAGGTTTTCCTACCCTAATGGCCAAAGCACTAATATCATTTGTGGTTCAGACTTCGAGGGGCACATTACATATTCTAATCCACAATGGTATTTTAACAGGGTCTGACTTGTCCAAACACACATTTATGTCCCATTTTTAAACAATCAAAGGTAACTATTAACCATCCATGGCCCATTATTCATAATAAAATTCATTCTCTCAGTATAATTGTAACATTTCTCATTTTCAGGTCATTTACGACTTTAATTATTCCATTATTTATTTTTAGAGTTTTACGCGTTCGCTTTTAATTATTATCGTATAGTTAAATCGCGTAAACTAAAAATCAACATTCAACGTAAACGGGCACCAAACAAGTTAAAGTTTACGTCAAGCAAGTGTTATATGATTATTACGAGTATAATTTATAACTTTTCATATTTTATTTTTTGGTTACGTAAAGCGTTTACGTTTTGCAATAAAATATATTTAGGCATACCCGGAAGCACCAGTACCCATCTATACTCAAACTAATACCCACTATTATACCCAATACATAAAAATTAACTCACTTATTCTCAAATAAACCACATAAGGCCGGATGTGTGTATGCACACACATGATAAATTGAAAATCACAAGTATTCTTTCATGAACCCCACATGAGTACCTTAATCATACATTACTAGAAATTGTCTAATCCTTGTACCTTAAAACCCATACTAGCCGTCCATAAGCATGGGGAGGAGGAGAAGCCTCTTACACTTGTACTTATACCATCCATAAAAAACATGTGTTGAGGTGGTTTTCTACAATACTAATGACTATATTAGGAAGGTCTAAGGAAAGATTAAACACACATAACACTCACTAGCTAAATTTCACAAGAAACTCTCTTCATTTTCACCAAGAGCCCACGACTCAAAGATCATTATTAGGGTTTCCATATAATTTTTACTCTACAAGTATTACAAGTGTTCAAGCATTACTAGTAGGCATATCTAAGGTGTTTGGGTTTAATTTGGAAGCTTGGGTTTTGGATTAACAAGGGTTGTAAGCAAGAAGAAAATTAGGGTTTTCTAGTTGTAAAATTTAAACTAGGGTTTTGTTTGTTGGGTTTGATCTTGTTCTACATTCATCATACACTCATCTAAGGTTTATCTAAGACCCTAATCTTTTCAATATGTTAATTTCATGTTTTATATAATTGTGTGTAGTTAAATCATCACGTAGGTTTATTTTATGAAGTTATAAAATAAATACATGTACAAACATACACGAATTACATTTTATTTGTGAATAAGATGATGTTTAAAATACGTTAATATGATTAAAACAAGGATTTACAAGCAATGGAAAGTTTATATAATTATTTGTCAAGTTATGATTATTTATTTATTTATAAAGTTTAGTTAAATAAATAAATATGTTGGACAATATTTTTGGATAATATGGACTTATTATGATGAACACAATGTATAGGACTTAATTTATATATCATGGATGTTAATTTATAAATTAAAAGACTTGTAGTAACTTTATTAAGTTTAAAAGTGTATAAAACAAGTTAATTAAACTTTTAATTGTTACTGTTCATTCTAACCATATAATAATTATTTTATATTTAATAAAAATAGTACTTCTCATGAGGATCATAAGCATATAATAAACTTGAACACATCCGAAATTATACAATGAGAATAGGTGTTTACAAGATTATGAGTAAAAAGAGTTTTTATAAAAGTACTTTTATAAAAACGATAAAAATTCGAACCTGGGCATAATACTTTATATTTTTCTTTAAAAGTACATATTTTTGTGATTCCAAAAATATAAGAAACTTGAAGAAACAATGGATAATGAATTAGTTATGGATTTTACATGTTTTAAGTGATTAAATCTGTAAAGGTAACTTTATAAAAGTATTTTTATAAAAAAACTATACAAATTTCGAATCTGATAAAATGTGAACTTATTTTTCTAATAAAATACAGCTTATGAGGATTTTAAAACTATAAAGTACATTAAGAATGGATTTATAACAAAGAAGATACATTATTTACAAGTTTAAGTTAAAAAGTATTTTTATAAAAGTAAATTTATAAAAATATGTCATTGTTCACGACAGTGAACTGTTGGGATTTAATTTTCCTAAATAGAGCTTTTAATTACGAAGACGTGGACATAAGAATCACTAAAAACCGAGCAAAAACGAATGAGATTCAATTAAAATACGAGTTCAATAATTAAAGTTATAAAAAGTATTTTTATAAACTTTCACTTACTGTTACTATTCATAACACTACTTAACCATATAATAAATTTAAAATTTGATTAGACTTTTCAAGCACGAATCCATACATATAAAGAACGTTAAAAACGAGATTAAAACGAGAAAGATATGACATTTTTACTAAAAGTAATATTTATAAATGTATCTAACCTTATAAAAATTATTTTCTCAAACAATTAAATTATTTATATAATAAAATTATATAAATAATACATCAAGTGTTTTGGCAAATAACAAATTGTTAGACAAGTATATCATTTTTACAATTGCAAATACAAGGACATTTATTTTACAAGTACAAATTAAATTTTCTAATTTGATAAATTAAACAAACACTTTTAGGTGGTGATGTAACTATATAGGATTATATGTGGTATTGGTTATTCAAAGTACATGGTACTTACACGACCTATAATTACTTAGGTTGCATTCGGTCTTATCCGTGACGTTTCCATTCACTTGATTCATATACTCTAGTTTATTCACTAAGGTGAGTTCATAGCCTCATGTTTTACTATATCAATGATTTACAACCTTTGGGGTAAGAAACATGCATTGTTTTACAAATTGGACGCAGTGTCATTTAACATGAGTTATGTGTTTGCCCAAGTAGGCGATAACCTCTCAGCCCATTATCATTAACTGTCAATTACTTTGTGTGAGCGTGAATGTTATAAATAGATCTATTTGGTCGCGAGAGTAGAACAACACACCCGGACACACACACACACATAGCACTCACTGTTGCGGTTTTCCGGACAACGGACGTATAACAGGTCGGATTTGGCAGTGAAGAGTACGGAAGAGCGGAAATCATCAGGGCAATGTTTGCAATTTATATTGCCAATTCACTTACATGTTGAGCTCAGTTGTCATGAGCTTAGGGAAACTAATTACATTTTGTGTTGTTTGCATCTGTTGCATTATTCATGGGGAAATCTTGCTGTCCCTACATATATTTACATAAACCTATGAATTCACCAACTTATGTGACGTTTTAAAGCATGTTTCTCATGTCAATGAGAGGCACGTATCTACTCTCTCTGTGCGACATTGGGAGTACCTTGTTCTGGGGGGTGTCAGTGCATAAAAATGTTGAGTGGTCAGTGTAGTAGGCGTAATGGGGGAGGGTTGTTTTAGGTTCTGTGGGGAGAGAGCTGGATGGGGTGGTTAGGCAGGTCAAGGTTGGAGCACTGGGAATCCGGGGGTTTATATGACGATAGAAGAGGAGGAATGAAGAAGGGATAGTAGTAGGGATTAGCCTATAGATAGGAGTGAATACGTGTAAGGCGACGTATAGTTTAGAGATAAGGAAGACTGAGGCTGAGAGAGCGTAAATTGAGTGAGGTGACGATTACTCTGATATCGGTGCGAGAGCTAGTGTGTGGAAATAGAGATAATGCTAGTACGATCATAATATAGTTATGTAGCTAGCTTAATTTAGAGCTTTGTATAATACAGTTATAAGCTCGAGCGAGACGGAGGATATGGGTATTTTGTGAGGGAGGGTGATGTGAGAAGACATAGAGTAAGTGATAGCGAGCGAAGGTCATAGATGTCAATGAGGATATGAAGTAAGGGTGGGGAGTTAATGTGATATTTTTATTATAGTTGTTAAAATATATATGGCGATGTGTGAGGATGAGTGGTGTAAGGAAATGATTTTTATATATGATTGTATTAATAATATTGGGAATGGTATTTAAAATTGATGTTTGTGTGTATAGAGGTATATAGGATGTTAAATTAGTTAAAAGTTATGTTAATTTTTGTTGTTGGGTTAAAGTAGTGGATTGAGAGTATGTGGAGGGAAGATGAGAGGATTGATGTATTTATGAATATTTTGGTTATGAATGTTAATTTAATATTGAGTTAATTTAATGTGTAGTAAATTTATGTAGGTTGTTCAAGCTTTTATATAATTATATAACTTATTTTGATATAATTATTCAATTATTAAACATATTTGGATATGAGATTTGTTGTGAATTGGGGATGTTTTTGTGTTTGAGTTATATATTGTTATATGAAAGGGTGAGGGGGTGAAAAATTATGGTATTTAAATATGTTTCGCAAGATAGGGGGATGATGTGAGATTGTTAAAAAATGATTTTATTTTGAAAGGTGTTTTTAGTTATTGGATAATTTTTGTTTAAGGGATGGATGGTGTGTTGGTTGTATGGTTGTTTTGTGTGATTTAATTGTTTTCGCTTCCATAGGTACATTTGCACATAGCAAAGTGTCCAACTGCCAAATGCCATCCTTTTCTAAGTTTCTGACAAAAAATAAAAGGTTCTATGATTGGTCACTTCATCATATAAAATGGTAACACTAGTACGAGTTTAATAATGTAACATCTAAGGGTAAAATATCTAGCACACGTACTGTGATGCTATTTTTCATGGATGTCATGTCAACTCAATGAAATGTATTTCATGAAAGTCGTTGTCATAAGATTAGTAATAATGTTGACCTTAGATCGTAATTAAATTGTAACCTCAACGACAACTCTATTTTTTCTTTCCAAGATCAAATGCATAGTCAAATGGTCGGAATAACCGCAAAAAACATATATCACGTAAATCAATTAAAAATCCACTCACACACACAATCCATTTAGTCGACTACCCGACTAATATTTGTGATTTTTCCTCAGAAAATTGAAATAATGTGACAAAAGAATATGGTGTAAACAAATATGACGGAAACATCTATAAAATAATTAGGTTATTGTTTATTTATTTACTTATTTATTTATTGAATTAGGCAAATCAATATGGTTGGGATGTGGTATTCACCATAGGATATCTTATCTCAATTAAGAAAAGAATAGTTGGTGACCATTATCAAACTCTTGAGCAAGACAACAAATGGGCATAGTTAATTTGACCTAGTTCCGTTCAAAAAAAAAAAATTAGACCTAGTTATATTTCGAGAAACATATGCATTGTTGTATCAATGACACTTTTACTATTTCTTACAACTAATAAATGATGTACAAGCCGGCACATTAATGGTTTGCTACGGGTGCAATGAATCGAAATTGAAATAAATAGTTGACTTGTTTTAGTCATATTATTAATAAATTCACTTGGTGAATGATATTTATGATTTGAAAGCAAATACGACGACGATGTTCGTTTTCGAAAGAGTAACGTGACATCTTTAGTTTCAATTGTTTCATAACAATATCAATTAGTTCATGTATGCAAGTGTAAATGACTAAAGGGCAAATGACACAAAAAGGTACTCAACTTAAAGGTCATTTTCAATTAAGGTATCGAACTTTTTTTCTTGCATAAAAAGGCACCCGACTTATTTTTTTTGGCCAATTTGGGTATTTTCGTTAAATATTTAACGATCATCCATTAAGTTTTACATTTCAAATCTACTGGCCGCTACCAGCCGCACCCACCACCGATCGACATAATTATCCATAAACACTCGCACACTACTATCACAGATCGACATAATTATCCGAAACACAATCACAAAATTCTACTAATCCTTACCGACTCAATAAACTTTGATTAAATCTCACAAAATGAATTGCAAAACTTATCATATGATGACAGATGCTCCTATCAATTTTCTAAATATAAATAATCCAAACATGATTGCAAAATTGTTACAGCACCACGATAAACATAGGTTTACTATCACAAAACAATTTATGCAACTCATCCTAAAAGACATACGCCCACTACTAAATATTCGCAAATAATTATCGGAAACACAATGCAAAATCCTACTAATCCTTAATGGAGCGCCTTAACAAACATAAATTAACTCTCAGAAACTGAAGTACATAGCTTATGATATGAAAACACATACACACACTAGTACCAGATATTTAACAAACATGCGACGGTGGTAAGTAGGGGTTGTGGTGGAGGCCGGTGGACTTGAAATATAAAACTTAATAGATGATCGTTAAATATTTAACGAAAATACCCAAATTAGCCAAAAGAATAAGTTGGATGCCTTTTTATGCAAGAAAAAAAGTTTAATACCTTGATTGAAAATGACATTTAAATAGAGTACCTTTTTATGCCATTTGCATATGACTAAATGATATAGGTTACTATCTTTTTAAGAAATTGATACCAGATTGTCATCTTTTGAACGGCGATTTATAATTAAAACTCCAACAGAAAGCTAGAAAAGAAAATTCCGCCATATTAGGATCAATAACCAATCTAGCCACTTTAGTTTAAAGTTTGTATGCGTATTGACAATTCATGAATGATAAAAAAACATTGATATTTTTTATGAGCAAATCTTTTCTCGGAGGCTTCAAATTAAAGTAAACCCGATTTTTAAACCTACAGAGAATTCAAATCGTAATTTACACCACTACATCAAAACACATCGTTAAATTGTTAAAGTTTATCGTATCTCCCTCAAAGATCATATTAAAGTCTCCAATGAATTTAGATAATCATTAATACCCCACCAAGTCTTGACTAAACCCCAAATAGTTGTTGCCATTGTACAATCCACTTTGAATAGAGTTGTAAATGAACTGAACGTTCAGTGAACATTTCATGAACCGTTCGGTAAAAAGTTTGTTTATATTCGTTTATTTATTAATTGAATGAACATGAACATTATTTTACGTTCGTTCATTTAAATGAACGAACATGAACAAAAGTCACGTCCGTTCATTTATGTTCGTGAACGTCCGATTATGTGTTCGTTTATGTTCATTTATTTGTTTATGTTCGTATATCATCTACACTACTTTATAAAGCATTTAGCTCATTCTATTTTTAGAAGTCTTAAAATTTTAAGTAAAAAATATTACTTTTTTGGGAAAGTTCATGCATACAGAAAAGCCTTTAAAAAACGGGTCATTTAAAGCCTCCTAACCCTCCGATCCATTTCACAATTATAAATCCCCACATTTCACAAAAAAAACAGCCAACATTAAAAGCCTTTCAAAAAAACGGCCCATTTAAAGCCTCCTAACCATGGTTGTTAAGATCTCGATCCTGATCTTAGGATCTTACGATTATACGATACTGCAAAGCAAAAACGATGCGGATCCTACATAGGATCTTTGCATTCTTAAGATCTTATAGGATCCCGATCTTGACCATAAGATCTTAAGATCTACTCCGATCCGATCTTACTTTTCTCGAACCACAATTTAAAAAACCATAAATTTATTGGTTGTGTTTCGTAGAATTTAAAGACAACATGCTAATCTTCTTAAACGTTCCATAATCATAATTTAGGACAACATTTCTATTAAACATTCATATAATTTTTTGTTTATGATATATAATATCTTGTAGATTTGTATAATCTTACAAAGAATATTAAGACAATGATATTATAGTAGGATCTTACGATCTCGATCTTGCAAAGACGAAAACGATCCTGAGCAGGATCCCGATCTTGAAAACCTTGCTCCTAACCCTCCCATTTCTTTATTACGGTTACAACTGAAAATTTAAGTGTATTTTTGTAGTCCGTTTCATAAAAGCCTAATTCGTAACAATCAGGGCCGTCTCGTGGTTTTCGGTGGCCCTAGGCAATAAAAATAAAGAGGCCCTACAACACTTGTAAACTAAAGAGAAATTGCTTATAAACTTGAATTATATAGATCATATATGTTTAATGTTATACGTATTTATATGCAAACCTAATAAAAATGTGGCCCCTTTTAGGTGGAGGCCCTGTGCGACGGTACCTATTGCACACCCCTCTGGTAACGGTCTATCTCAACATTTAGGTGTATTTATGTTTATTTGTAACAGCCCATTACACACTATATAAAACCCCCCTAAACAAATAAACATACAGAGACCATTTTTGTTGGTATAAACACCCAAACTCACCCCAAACAAGCACACCACCCACATATTTACATTCATGTCTCTCTCTCTCAAACCTAAAACACCATCCGCCATCCGCATATGATACCGACTACCGCCGTCAACAACAACTAATTCTGCCGCCACCATTTTCAACAGCATGCGTCGTCACCACCACTGTTTTATATACTTTAGGTGGTTTTGGCCGGCTGTCTTGGGTAAGGTGGTTTGGCTGGTAGTTTTGGTTTTTGTGGTTACGGTGGCGGTGTTTGTAACAGCTTTAAGTCTTCAATGTTTTGTACAATCCATTTAAGGTAAAGGTATGGAACAGCCCAATAAATTAGACATTTGTAATTGCTAAAATTCTTAATGCCCGTTTTAAATACTAACAATTCACAAATTCACAACCTGTTCGTTAAGAACAGTAACACTTTAAAACTCCTATATAAAAACTACCCCTCCTCATGTCACTTGCAAAAGTCTTCTCAATCTTCTCTCCAGTCAATCCATCATTTCCCATCCTTACTTTAGGTACTGTTGGTGTTGGTTTATTAATGCTTTTTTCTTTGTCATCATGCGCATGTATGCGTAGTTAGAGTCATGCATGGTTGTGTTCATTTGTAAGTTTTGTATTATATGTTCACATTTTCTAAGCGCTATTGCTTTGCGTTTGTTTAGTTTTGAGTTTGGTTGGAGCTTTGGGTTCTTAGCAGTGATTATTGGTCGTTATGCATGCACATAAATGTTTAATGTTAGCAGATAAACTATTGCACCAAATTAAATTTGATGTTAGCTATTGCTGAGTTCGTATTTCATCCATTTAATGTTGTTATATGATTGGAACATTTGCTATATGTGGAAACCGTAGAGGGGGGTTAATACGTTTCCATTATAAAACTTTAAATTAGTCAATACAAAACTTACATCACTCTCTACTGGCGGTCCCATAAATATAAGGGGGCCGCCTAGTACATCAGGGGGCCGCCCAATTTATAGGACCGCCTCTAGAAGAGGTTTTTCGGACTAGATCTTTTGTATCAAATCACCAATTAAGTTTGACGCAATATGAGAAGTGTCAATAATAGATTTACAATAACTAGTGCATCTTCTATCAATATTTCCACACTCACAATGTTTACTACAAAGAGCTACACAACCATGGCTAACACAACATACACAACACTTCACACAATCATAAGCACAATGCAAGTGTAAAAGTAAAGCAATAAATGTAAAGACATAAGTAAAGAGAAAGGTAAAAGAAAATGCAAACCGACACGGTGATTTATAGTGGTTCGGTCA
>BQNB010021227.1:0-64505 GCA_026074375.1 Tanacetum coccineum | reverse complement strand
TCTTATCTCGTGCTGTTGATCTATGATGTAACATTCCCCAACCCATATTCCGCTGCGACCCATTTTGGGGGTGTTACAAATTTTAAGAAAGAAGAATCTAGGAACATTGATAGAGAAATAGCTCTAGAAAAGCAGATCAAACATCTAGATAATATTGTTTTTAAAAGAGATCAAACATCTTGAAAGATATAAGGAACAAGTTAAAGTTTTGAAAGAAGGACAAAATGTTGACTTAAGGAGTAAGGATAACGTTTCAGACACATGTGCACAGTCTGTAGAGATTAATCTTCTTAAACAAACTCTTTCAGATGATTTAAAAGAAAAAGAAATCTTTATTACAAACGGTTACTCTTCTAAAAAATAATTTTCAGAAAGAAGAATCTAGGAACATTGATAGATAAATAGCTCTAGAAAAGCAGATCAAACATCTAGATAATATTGTTTTTAAAAGAATAATCTTTAAAAACTGTTCACATGTTGACGAAACCTCAGTTTTTCTATGATAGTACCACTAAACAAGCTCTAGGTTTTCAAAATCCCTTCTATCTGCAGAAAGCTTAGCAGTCAAAACCAAAGCTATATGTTGCTGATATTATTGTTTAAACTAATCCTATTGTGATCCCTGACTCAGAAGAGACCTTAGCACTTGCTGAAGAGAGTCGTTCTAAAATGCTTCTAAAACATAAGGATGTTAGAAAAGGAAAAGCAAGTTGATACCACACCGATAGATTATGTTGCTCTTAACAAAGATTTTTCGACATGATTTGTTCCACAAACTGAATTATCTGCTGAACAAGCCTTTTGGTCTAAGAATTCTATGAATTCTTCAGAACCCACACTTTCTATTAGACCCACCAATGTTGAGGTTCCAAAAGAACTTCCTAAAGTCAGCATGGTTAACATGAGTTTGAAGAAACTTAATGTTAGCCTTAAAATATGGTGACATATCGGAATTACATTAGTTTTCATTAGGCAAGAACTACAGGAACTATAACTGTTAAGATACTATCTTGCTAACTTTGATGTGGTAGTTAAAGAATGAACCACGCCCACAGGTATCACTAAGGGCACATGGGGTTTCAAACATACAAAAGCTTGTTTAGGGATGAAATAATTCCATTTGTAAAAGCTCTGAAGGACTTATTTAGTACATTCAACCAACATGAACTTTCTGAAGTCCAAAATGTCTTCTATCAAATGAAACAGGCTGTGGAACAACATCGTATTGAGTCCAAAACATTTGAAGTTAAGATGAATCAAGTTTTAAACAAAAATGAACGACTCTTGGAACAAGTGATAAGCAAAGATATTGTGAACTTACTTGTTAATCCTTCCGTGGAGAATGATTCTGTGAATGTGCATGAATGTCAAAAGTGTCTCAAACTTGAGACTGAGCTTCAAACGGATTTTGTTAAAAGGGAAACTTACGATAAACTGTTCAAAAGTTTTACCATTCTTGAAAAACATTGCATCTCTTTAGAAGTTGACACTCAACTTAAACAGGAAATTTTTCAAAGGGAAAATTCTGTTTCAAATCAAAGTGTTCCAAGTTTTGATCAATTGTTTGAATTAAATGAATTGAAAGCTCAGTCCCAAGAGAAAGACACGGTAATTAAGAAGTTGAAAGAGAGAATTAAATCTCTAAGTGGAAAAATGGATAAGGATAAGATCAAACAGGACTTAGAAGAGATTGAAACCATAAATATTGAATTGGATCATAGGGTGACAAAGCTTATTACTGAGAATGAACATTTGAAACAGACCTATAAGCAACTTTATGACTGGATTAAACCAGCACGTATTCGATCAAAAGAACAATGTGATGATTTAATTAATCAAGTCAATATAAAGTCTGTGGAAATTTCTGATTTAAATGCTAGTCTTTAGGAAAAAGGCTTTGGCAATAACAGCACTTAAGGATGAATTAAGGAAACTTAATGGAAAAGCCCTAGTTGACAATAATGTTTCAAACCACCCTAGTGATCCAGAGTTACATCAAGTTAATGTGGAACCAATAACCCCCAAATTGTTGAATAAAAGGACATCTCACTCTGCCTATATTAAGCATTCTCCCTTAGATTCACTCTTAGAATATGCCTATAAGTATACTAAACTAATTCAGGAGATGCTTTATAAAATCAGTAAAACCTGTCCTAGTATCAACAGTTCTGGAGAACAATTAGTGGTTGTGACCCCGATGAACAAAGTCAAAAGAGTTAGATTCACTGAGCCCGTCACATCCTCAAGAAACACAAAAATAGCCCATACCTTAAACCTATCTTCTAACAAACCTATGTTGTCTTCTACAGGAGTAAAACAGTCTACTAGTGCTAGCATATCACAACCTTCAGGCAATACAAAGAAAGATAAGATTCCGCAAACACAAAGTAGAATTCTGAAGAATAAAGTAGAAATTCACCCTAGGAAAGTTAAATCTAGTTCGAAAAATAAAGATCATGTTGTTGAACTAAAAGGAACTGCTCCTGTGCAGCTTAATGCGAATTCTAACCTTAAATGTGTTAAGTGTAATGGTTGCATGCTTTCTGATAATCATGATTTGTATGTTCTTGATTTTATCAATAATGTGAATGCTCGTGCAAAATCTAGATCTGTTAAGAAAAATTCAAAGAGAAAATTTTGGAAACCAACAGGAAAGGTGTTTACCAATATTGGATATATCTGGAGACCTACTGGTCGGACCTTTACAATAGTAGGAAATGCGTGCCCTTTAACTAGGATTACCACAACTACTGAAGTGCCCCTTAGGAAATCATCTGCTCTAGATAATAAAACACCTAAACCTGTAGTCACATTGGTTTACTCAAGGAAACCTAGGAAGTCTAAAACTAGTGTTCCTGTTAACAATTATAAGGTTATTAAATCTATAACTGCTAACAAATCAGAACCCAGTCAATCCCGGGGATCCATAGTTTCCAATGTTCCATCTTCCTCTCTTGATGAATGCAGGTCGTCCAAATTGTCCTTTGGTATTTGGGCTCCGGCTGCTCCAAGCATATGACCGAAGATCGCTCTCAGCTCACCAACTTCGTCAATAAGTTCTTGGGTACAGTCAAATTCGGTAATGATCATGTTGCAAAGATTATGGGTTATGGAGACTATCAGATTGGGAATGTTATAATTTCAAGGGTTTATTACGTTGAAGGGCTTGGGCATAATCTATTCTCTGTGGGACAGTTCTGTGATTCCAACCTCGAAGCTGCGTTTCGTCAACACACCTGCTACATTCGTAATCTAGAAGGTGTTAATTTATTAACTGGATCTCGAGGGGACAATCTTTATACACTCTCTCTTGGGGATCTGATGGCGTCCTCTCCTATCTGTCTCTTGTCAAAGGCCTCTAAAACTAAGTCCTGGTTATGGCATCGTCGTCTCTCTCATTTGAACTTCGGTGCTATTAATCATCTTGCCAGACATGGTCTTGTTCGAGATCTCCCTAAGCTCAAGTTTGAAAAGGACCATTTGTGTTATGCATGTGCATTAGGCAAGAGAACGAAGAAAACCCACAAACCCAAATCTGAGGACACCAATCAAGAAAAATTCTATCTGTTGCACATGGATATGTATGGTCCAATGCGTGTCGCGAGTGTCAATGGAAAGAAGTACATCCTTGTTATTGTCGATGATTACTCTTGATTTACATGGGTAAAATGCTTGCGATCAAAAGATGAAGCTCTAACTTTTATTATCAATTTTTTGAAGATGATCTAAGTACGACTTTTAGAAACCGTCTGACGCATCAGAACAGATAATGGAACTGATTTTGTTAATCAAACATTGCGTGAATATTATGAGAAGGTTGGCATCTCTCAAGAAACATCTGTTGCTCGCTCTCCATAGCAAAACGGTGTTGTTGAAAGACGAAATCGTACGCTAATTAAAGTAGCCCGCACTATGTTAAATTATGCAAAAGCTTTCTTTTTCTACGGGAACGAAGCGTTGCTACACAGGCCTGTTATAGACCCAAAATCGTTCCATGATACCCTTCGAACACGGTAAAACACCATAACGAGCTCTCACAACAAACCTCCCCGACCTAATCATAATCTTCATGTTTTGGTACAACTCTGCTAACAACGAATGATAGCGAGAACTTGGGCAAGTTACAACCGAAGGCCGATATAGGTATTTTCATTGGCTATGCACCCACGAAGAAAGCATTCCGGATTTACAACAGACGTACCAGACGAATAATTGAAACCATTCACGTTGACTTTGATGAGCTGACTGCAGATAGGCTTCTAACATAAAACAGCAGTTCAGGACCTCATTTCAATGAAATGACTGTCCTGCAACAATCAGTTCAGGACTCGTGGCCAAACCCCATCGTTCAACACCTTTGTTACACCTTTCGCGAACTGACTAGGATATGCTGTTTCAACCGTTGTTCGATGAATTTCTCAATCCTTCACCTAGTGTTGATCATCCCAGCAACTAAAGGTTTGTTGCTCGTATATAATGAAGTAAAATTGCTCCAAGTTCTTGCTTGGACTCAATGGTTCACCTTCATCAATTATAGTTGACCAAGATGCACCATCCTCAAGTAATTCTCAAACAACACCCGAAACCAAACCTCCCGTCATTCCGAACGATGTTGAAGAAGATAATCATGATAAAGTTGCATATAGGGTAATGAACTGTACTTTAGCGTCAATTCCAGAAAACCACTTTGATCAATCTCATCATGCCGTTTCTATTCTACAATTGTGCACCCAATCACCAAATTTCTAAACACAATAGCAAATATACTATAGATCCTCCCATCTTGAAAACATATCGTTGAACTTGTGGTATTCTCTATTGTTATACAATACTTTTTACCTTGAAAAACAACTCAAAAGACCAAAACATAATTAAAATGGAAAAATATATGCTTGTTTTTTGTGTTTGTATATTGCAGGTACGGATTCAATAAAATGACAAAAATAAAGAAAAAAGTCGGATGAAACCAAGCACGGGATTTTAAAGAGCACGAAAAAACGAGTTCAGCGGTGCCCTCGAATTTTATTGGGCCAGCCCGTAACCTACTTAACGGGCCGGACCAGCCCAAAAGCCTATCAAAAGCTCAAATACAATATATGTACAAAAATGAAATAAAGAGGTGAGGATGATGTCATGTGACGTCATGTCACATGCACACATATTAATTCATTTGAGCTTATGTGATGAAGCACTCAATTTGAAGGACGAATGAAACGATGACACATGGCAAGGATAGTATAAATTCATTTCATTTCATTTCTTATCTGAAAGAATGATCCTAACGATCGTAAATGTTGCTTGAATGAAAGCTGAAATAAAGTGACAACGTGGCTCACTCTTATCAGTAGGATCATCACTATGCAGCTCTTGATCCGTGTGACACTAAAAACAAGCCAATGATTGGCTCATCATTATCTAATTATGGGGACGAAATTACAAGAATGACCCCTCACTTTTGGCTATAAATGGATCTGTTCCCCCACATTTTTGGCTGTTAGAGTGTAGGAGTAGGTATAGATTTTTTTACGCATGTCTTTTTCATTTTTTTCATTTGTAGTTTTTTTAAAAAAAAGTAGTAGTTGTCTCAATTAATTTTTGGCTTATTTCTTTGTCCCAGCTTATTTTTGTACCCGCATATTCTTAGCTTGTTGTAAACCGATTGTGGCTTATTGATATGAAATGAAGATGGTGTTGTTTCACTTGTTCTTGTGGCTTATTCTTGCATCTCTTTCTTTCTTTTTCTTATTCGATTAGCTTATTTAATAAGCTGAGTTTTATCTTAGCCTATTTCTATTCGGATAAGTTTTTCTAGCTTATTCGACCTTAGATGTAGCTTAAATCATCCAAATATTTTGGGTTTAAAACTTTTCTTTTCATTTTCGTTTGAATAAGTTGCTTATTGTGTTACTAGCTCTATTCATTTGTAAAACGTTGCCACTGGTATAGTTTACTCAGCATATTTAATAAGGCTTGGTGACCTCCTTGAATAATCGAGAGCTTATTTAGTTAGATAGTGCTTATTAAATTTGGTTTTCTCAAAATAAGTTTTTAAAAGTATTTTTTTAGTGTAATTCAATTATGATTTCTAGATTAGTTTTCATCACTTTGTGCTTGTTCGGTTCATCAGATCTGGTGTTAGAAATGATTATCGTTATGGTTATAGCTTGTTTAGTTATATCTTGCTAAACTCATAAACGCCATTTGAATTCGATATAGTTTGATATAGTTTGTCACTTAATCAGAAAGTAAAATTTGAATGTAGTCCACAAGCCCATTTTCTTTGTATCAGTCCATTCGTTTATTGTGCTTGGGAAATTTCTTTCGGACACTCGTTGGAAGAGAACAGGAACAAAGATTGAAAGTGTTTGAAATTGAACATTGATATCTCTTTTATTAAACAGTTTGTGTGATTGTGATAAATTTTGGTACCAAGTCATCTCATAGGCGCGGAGGCTTAAGGGATTATTTGGCTAGATCCGAATTTAATTATTGTTTTAAGTTAAATAAATCGGGTGGTAATCGTTATGAGGGTCTCCAGTTCGGTTTTCTTTTTCTACTCCTTCCCTTTTCAAATAATTAGTGTAGTTTTTTATTTTATTGATTTATTTTTAGGTTGATTATTTTGATTTATTGATCATGCTTAGTGGTAGCTTTATGTTTAAAATGGGTTTAGTATTTATTTCATTATGAGTAGTTGATATATCTAGAAGTGCCTTGTAAGTGATTAGGTGATTTGAAATTTAGGTGCGGTTTAAAAAGATTTAAAAAAATATTTAGTCATAAGTTTTGTCTTTTCGATTTACATTCCGTCATTTATTTTTAATGAATTAATTATTGTCATTCATTTTAAGGCATTTCATTTTAACTTGTTCATTTTATTCGTTAAACCTAAGCCCAAGCCCGCACTTAATGAACATTTCATGTCACTTAGCAAGCATTTTAGTCATTTATATTTTTAGATCATTTTTAGTATAATCTTGTAAGTTTTTAATATTAGTTTAATTTTACTTTAAAAATAGTTTTAAAACTTAAAGTTTAGCTTTTTTTTATGCTTTCCTTTTTAGTAGATTTAGAAAACCAAACCAAATTTTTTTTATGCTATTCAAGCTCGAATTACAACTCGAACGTAGATTTCCGTTCACCTCTCACCGAGGAAACGACCCGGAAGGTTTTTGAGATTTCGCTTTGGTTAAAAGTGAATTTCTTAACCCGACGGAAATACTATACTATACTATTATTGGCCTATCCTTATTATTACTTATATTATATATCATATATATATTAGACGTGTTGATTTGGACGGATCAATTTTTGGCGCCGCTGCCGGGGAGAGGTGTAGCGATTTCTACAGGGTTGTTCGTGTTCGAGCCTTGAAGAACCCTTCTTCGGAAAGTTTATTTTCGTACTTATTAAAAATATAAAAAAAATTCAAAAATATTTTTCTTCTTATTTTATTTTTTAATTTTCCTTTTCCTTTATAAAAAACCCAAAAATATTTTCCTTTTGGCTTTAAAAAATAAATATATATATATTTTTTCTTTCTTATTTTAATTTTTATTTCCTTATGTATTATTTTCAAAACCTAAAAATATTCTTCTTTTTCCTCTTATCCGTTTAATTCTTTCTTCTTATCCTCTTAATTGTTTAATTCTTATGGCGTCTCATCGTTTGAATCCTCTTTACGCGATCAAAGAATGTTCGACTTGTGGAAGTTTGTACACTAAAGAATGTTGTTCGATAGGAAGTTTTGAAGACAAGATCCTTACTCCCGTACCCGACTCTTCTCCGCGTTGTGCGAGGTGTGGAACCCCGGTTGATGGTCCGAGTTGTCGTGGATGTGCATTTTTACGAAAGAAATTCGATGAAGATTTGCTTGCGTATTGTGTTGAAAATGGAATTTTCCAAGACTTTCAAAATACTTCCGAATCGTCCGACGACAATACCAACGTTGTTAATGCTCTTCGAGAGCCATGCGTTGTCAATCAAGACCCCGGTGTAAAGTTTTCGCAAGAACCTCCACAAATTGACCATAATTGTTGTTATGAGTGCGGTGATTCTTTAGATGGAATTTTTTGTCAACAATGCATTTGCAAGTTTTATGGAAAAGGTGCTCATTACGGTTATAATTGTCCACCAAAAGATCCGATCATTTCTAAACCAGAGCCATGCAATCAAACCATTAATGAAATTCCACAAACTTTACCAAGTTTAGATCCGTCATGCTATTCATTACCTCATGTTTCAAAGCCTAACTTTGTTGATAATTCTCCAAATTTTTCTTACCCACCTCCACAACCCCAGTTTGAGACTTACTTGTGTGAGTTATGTGGAAATAATGCTCATTATGGTTATGATTGTTCACCACAGTTCCCGTTTGTCTATGAACATGAGCCGTGTTACAATCAAAACTTTAATGATAATTATTATCCACAAAATTCATCGAGTTTTTCTCAACAATATCTTTGTTGTGCTTATTGCGGGGGTCCTCACTATGATTATCAATGTCAACCGATCAATGAAAAACGTTACTAGCGACCTAATTCGATTTATGATTCTTCCGGATTTGTCCAACCACAAAACCCCCCGCAAGACCTGTCCAAATCATCACGGAATTCTACAGAGTCCTTAATAAAAATGGAATAAAAAACTTAAGAAATAATAAGAGATCGAAGAAAGAAAATAGAGGATATGATATTCGAGGAAAAATAGCATGAACACCAATTGGTCGATAGAGAAGATTAAGGAAATAAGAAATGAAATTTGGGTTAAAAAGATTTCGAGGCGATGAGATGATGAGGATACGAGAGATTAGTGAGATTAGTATTCGAAAACTTAAGCAAGTTTTTAATATACTAGGGATGCGAAGTTCGAAAAAAAGGAGTTAAGCTTACGAAAAGAAATTATTTGCTGGCCTGTCGTACAAAATGCTTTCTATTACTTGTGATGATGAAGGATGATATATTCCTTGCAGATATATTATGCTCGATATTCTACGCTAAATCAATCATAAACCCACTTACCGAACTAGGAACCAATAATTCCTCTAAATATGGGGGATGAGCATCCGACACTAATTACGGCAAGTAGGAATCGTAGAAGTAATAAAGTCTAGTGTTGAGATCCTTGTCCCAATCCCAATGAATAGAGGTATATTTTTCGACGATACTGTGATGTGCCTAATAGTGATAATAAATTGTGTTTAATGTTGAGTCGATTTTGTAGAATCTTAGATTAACCGTGATACTTCGATTGTTTATTCTTCTAAGATCGACCCTATTCTCGAGGAGTTCGCCGATGAACTCGCTCATATTGCTCCAATTCCACCGGGAATTGTTGAAGCCGATCCGGATGATGATACTTCGAGTGATGACGATGATTTTGAGGATGTCGAGTACGTTAGCTTAGAAGAGGTGAATGATGAGAAAGAGTTTGATTTAGAAGATATTTTTCAAATCCAAGACGTTATTCTTCGAGAGAAATTATTAAACGTACATCGTCTTATTTCTAATATTGAATCTTTGAAAGTTAACCCCACTCCGGATCGTGTGCTCAAGTCTCCTTCTCCATTTCCTATCCCCGTCGTGGATAGTGATGCGTTCTTTGAGGAGTCCGATACTTCTCTTTCTCATTTGGATAATTCTTTACCCGAATTCGAGACTTCTAGCGATCATACGGAAGAGACGAGAAGTGGCAGTACCACTACTCATGCTAATTACTCTCTTCCCGAGTATGATTCGTTTCTTTTTTAGATTGAGCCCGATCAGGAGGGGTTGATTAGCATTGATAATTCAAATAACACTCTTTTGGAGCTTCCCGAGTTTGAATCATTTCATTTCGATCCGTCATTTCCTCGACCTCCTCCGGAACCACCGGATGTTGAGATTTAAGAGCCCCGAGAATAAAAATTTTAATGTGTCTTAATAATGAAAGAATCTTTTGACCCCAGAAGGGAAAATTTTTTCTAAATGTTGAAGAGGACGATTCCTTCACATTTACCATCCGTACTTTTCTCCCATTTGTCACCTACCCCGAGGCCTCTCCTTTATCTTGCTCCACCGGGAGTGAAGATACGATCTTTGACCCCGACATCTCCACTTAGAGCCGGTGGTATCTCATTTGCTTCCCCAAGGACAAATTAATTCGGGGTCGAGTCAAGCTCGTGACTCGGTTAACAAAAACAAGCATTTCTATCTTCTTATCTATTTTCTAACAACTAATGAGAGGGGGCTTGCCTTTCCTTTCTCGTGTTTCGAGTTTTGTTGGTTTGTGTTGTTTTGTCCAGGATTACCCGGATTTTGAAGACTCTCGTGCTCATGGTTTTGTCCATTTATTCGAGCTTCATATCCTCAGCTTCATTTAGGGAATCCCATATCCTAATCTTATCGACTAACGTTTATCTTTAGCATACTTAATAAATGGCTTTAGATTTGCGTAGAGAACCCTTAATACTTGAATTATGCCTTGAAATTAGTATGGGGGTGACAGTCTCACATTGAGGACAATGTGTAGCTTTAGTATGGGGGGATCTATCGATTTGATTATACCTGCAGCCGTTGTTCTCACGTAACCCGTTTTTCCACCAAAAATATGTGATTTATATGAAAAATAGCAAAAAATTTAAATTTTTAAGATCTTATTTGTAGAAAAAAATGAAAAAATATATTAGTAAAAAACAAAATGAAATAAGTGATGTTACATAAATAAAGGTGAGAACGAGTAATAAATTTTGACCCCAATCGTTTTAAACCTTAGTTTTTTCCTTAACAATTAACGATGATAGTTTATGCTAGTCTCAAGGTATATTTTTAAACAGTGTTAGACCTTATTTGTTATTACGTAAATGAGACTTGTTCTAATCTCATGTAGATTTTAAATATGCCGAGTTTAATTATATGGCTAAGGCATCGCGAGTCCTCTTTCGTATATAGAAGTTTAAAATTGTGAAGAATGAGAAATGATATGTTATTTGTAAGTCATGACATTAAACGTAAGTAGTTGGTTCTCTTTCCTAGCTCATATTATTAATTATGGCTTTTTCCCTCCCATTAGCTTGTTCACCTTTATATATAATTGTTTTAAATAAATAGAGTCTGTACGGTTTTTTTGGTTATTAATTAGCTAATAGAAGTTTTCTTAGTTCCCTTAGATAGGGATGAGTACACATGCATGGAATACTTAATTGCATATTATATGTATCATATAAGAGAAAATATTTTGCTTATTCCTTAAAGAGCCTTACAAGGTAAATATGGGATAATTAGAATTTCAATAAATATATCCGAGACTGATAAAAGTTTTTTATATTTTGACCGGCTCACAACCGATGTTACTAACAGCCATCTAAAAGTCGAAGAAAGTTAACCGAGGTCGGAAATAATGATTGCTAACATCTTGTCGAGGCGTGGCAGCTGTTGTAGCCTTCTAAAGAGACTGAGGTAGAATAATGTGCTTAATTTTTGTCTTATTTTTGTGGCCTTAAAGAGCCTAAGGGTATATGGGTGCAAATAAGATTGGTCCATTTATGTCTTAAAGAGCCTTAGGGTATATGACATGAATGGTACCTTGCTTAAGTAACCTAATAAAAGCCAAATTTTGGTCGCCTCGATGTGGACTTTAATCTTGATGACATTTGATCTTTTGAAAAGGGCTAGGAGCTAATTATTGCGTTTTTAACCGTCCCACTTTATTTTTGGAATTAATAAGTATCGAAATAAAAGTCTTAAAGAGCCTTCGGGTATATGACTTAAATAAAATCTTGAGATACAAAATTAGGAAATAAGGGAGGAAAAGTAAGTACACAATTAGTATTTATGAGTAGTGTTAGTATCATGACTTGTAATTGACAATGATCTTGTTTTTAAGCTTAGTATGGAAAAGTGAAAGTTGGGGACGATGAATTTATTTTGCTTGTTCTATGATCCTAAGCCTAAAAAAAAAAAATTAAAAAAAAAATGTGTTATGAAGTGATTGAAATATGGAAAGTTGTGAAAAAAAAATAAAAAATAAAAAAATAAAAAAATAAAAAAATATTGAAAATGGAAAAACGGGGCGTTTCTTAACTATTGATTTCTTAATTCCTTTAGATGAGCACTTTGCTACTTTTCAAAGTGATTAGTTTGAGGGGATTGAAATTTTTAGTTTTAAGCGCGTATTTATTACATTGCGTGAGGACACGACAATACTTTAGTATGGGGGAATTTGGTATTCGCTATTTTATACATACTTTTTACCTTGAAAAACGAACTCAAAAGACCAAAAACATAATTAAAATGGCAAATATATGCTTGTTTTTGTGTTTGTGTATGTGTAGGTACGGATATCAAGAAAAGGACAAAAATAAAGACAAAGCCGGACGAAACCAAGCATAGGATTTTAAAGAGCATGAAAAAACGAGTTCAACGGTGCCCTCGAATTTTATTGGGCCAACCCGTAACCTACTTAACGGGCCAGACCAGCCCAAAAGCCTATCAAAAGCTCAAATACAATATATGTACAAAATTGAAATAAAGAGGTGAGGATGATGTCATGTGACGTCATGTCACATGCACACATATTAATTCATTTGAGATCATGTGATGAAGCACTCAATTTGGAGGACGAAAGAAACAATGACACATGGCAAGGATTTACTATAAATTCATTTCATTTCATTTCTTATCTGAAAGAATGATCCTACGATAGTAATTGTTGCGTTTGAATGAAGCTGAAATGAATGGACACGTGGCTCACTCTTATCAGTAGGATCATCACTATGCAGCTCTTGATCCGTGTGACTCTAAAAACAAGCCAATGATTGGCTCATCATTATCTAATCATGGGGACAAAATTACAAGAATGACCCCTCACTTTTGGCTATAAATGTATCTGTTCCCCCACATTTTTGGTGAGAGTGTAGGAGTAGGTATATATTTTTTTTACGCATGTCCTTTTCATTTTATTTCATTTGTAGTTTTTTTTTTAAAAAGTAGTAGTTGTCTCAATTAATTTTTGGCTTATTTCTTTGTCCCAGCTTATTTTTGTACCCGCATATTCTTAGCTTATTGTAAACCGATTTGGCTTATTGATATGAAATGAAGATGGTGTTGTTTCACTTGTTCTTGTGGCTTATTCTTGCATCTCTTTCTTTCTTTTTCTTATTCGATTAGCTTATTTAATAAGCTGAGTTTTATCTTAGCCTATTTCTATTCGGATAAGTTTTTCTAGCTTATTCGACATTAGATGTAGCTTAAATCATCCAAATATTTTGGGTTTAAAACTTTTTTTTTTCTTTTCATTTTCGTTTGAATAAGTTGCTTATTGTGTTACTAGCTCTATTCGATTTGTAAAAAGTTGGCCACGAGTATTAGTTTACTCAGCTTATTAATAAGCTTGGGACCTCCTTGAATAATCGAGAGCTTATTTAGTTAGATAGTGCTTATTAAATTCGGTTTTCTCAAAATAAGTTTTTAAAAGTATTTTTAGTATAATTCAATTATGATTTCTAGATTAGTTTTCATCACTTTGTGCTTGTTCAGTTCATCAGATCTGGTGTTAGAAATGATTATCGTTATGGTTATAGCTTGTTTAGTTACATCTTGAACGCCATTTGAATTCAATATAGTTTGATATAGTTTGTCACTTAATAAGAAGTAAAATTTGAATGTAGTCAGCAAGCCCATTTCTTTGTAGAGTCCATTTGTTTTTTTTTGGGAATTTCTTTTGGACTTTCGTTGGAATAGAATAGTAACAAAGATTGAAAGTGTTAAAATTGTAAATTGTTTCTCTTATTAACAGTTTGTGTGATTGTGATAATTTTTGGTACCGGTCAACTCATGAGGCGTGGAGCTTACGGGTTTATTTAGCTAGACCGACTTTAATTAGTTGTTTTAGTTAAATAAATCGGGTGGTATTCGTTTAAATTGCGGGTCTCCAATTCGGTTCATTTTCTAATCTTTTTTTTATTAATTAGTGTAGTTTTATTTTTATTGTTTTATAATATGCTTTGATTTATGCCATGCTTAGTGTAGCTTTATTTTTAAAATGTTTAGTTTTTATTTCATTATGAGTAGTGAGTAGATTTAGTAGTGTTTGTTAAGTGACTAGTGATTTGGAATTTAGGTGCGGGTTTAAAAAAAACAAAATTAGAAAAAAATAATATTTATTCATAAGTTTTGTCTTTTAGATTTACATTCCGTCATTTATTTTTAATACAATTTAATTTCTTGTCATTTATTTTTAAGCATTTCACTTTACTTGTTATTTTAATTCGTTAAACCTAAGCCCGCACTTAATGAACATTTCACGTCACTTAGCAAGCATTTTAGTCATTTATATTTTTAGATCATTTTTAGTATAATCTTGTAAGTTTTTAATATTAGTTTAATTTTTAATTTTTATTATAATTCTCGTAGCTTAATTGTTTAGTATAATTTTAGTTTTCTTTTAGATCAATTTTAATAAGATCTTGTCGTTTTAAATCTTAGAATTAATAAAATAGTAATTTTTATATAAAAACCAAATCAAAACTTATATGCTATTCAAGCTCGATTTACAACTCGAACGTGAGTTCCATTCACCTCTCGTCGAGTAAAACGACCCAGGAGGTTCTTGATAATTGCTCTTTTCGTTAAAATTGATATATTCTTTACCCCGAACGGTAATACTATACTATAACTATAATTGTTTCTAACCTAGTTAATACTTAATATTATATAAATAAAAATATATTTTAATTGACTAATTGATTTGGACGGATCAATTTTTGGCGCCGCTGCCGGGGAGAGGTGTAGCGATTTCTACGGGATTGTTCGTGTTCGAGCCTTGAAGATCCTTTCTTCGGAAAGTTTATTTTCGTACTAATTAATATAAAAATCCAAAAATATTTTTTCTTCTTATTATTTTTCTTTTTCCTATATAAATATTTAAAAAAAAAACCAAAAATATTTTTCTTTTATCTTAAAAAAAAAAAAAAAAAAAAAAAATTCCAAAAATATTTTTATTTCCATTTTATTTTCTTTATAAAAATCCAAAAAAAAAAATATATATATATTTTCTTTCTTTTTATTTCCTTATGTATTATTTTCAAAATCCAAAAATATTCTTCGTTATCTTCTTATCCATATAATTCTTCTTCTCAATCCCTCTATATTGTTAACTCTTATGGCGTCTCACTCATTCAAAATCTCTTACGGCGACCAAAGAATGCACGACTTTTGAAGTTTGTACACAAAGATTGTAGTTCTGATAGGTGAAGTCTTAATGACAAGATCCTACTACTCTCCCGTACCTGACTCTTCCCGCGTTGTGCGCTCCGCAAGATTGGAACCCCCGGTTGATGGGTCTGAGTAGTCGTGGATGTGGCTATTTTTACGAGAAATCGATGAAGATTTGCTTACATAATTGGGATGGGGTTTAAAAATGGAATTTTCCATGACTTTCAAAATACTTCCGAATCATCCGACAACAATACCAACTTGTTTAATGGCTTTACGAAGCCATGCTTGTCATCAGACCCCGGTTGAAAAATCTTCGCAAGAACTTCCACAATAGACCTTAATTGTTTTATGAGTGCGGTGATTCATCAATGGAATTTTTTTGACGACAATCATTTGTAAATCCTTGTTGCAACGGGGCTCATTGCGGTTATAATTGGTCCACCACAAGAAGTTGCCGATTATCTCTAATCCAGAACACTGCAATCAAACCATTAATGAAGCTCCCCACAGATTTTTGCCAAAAGATCCCCGATAAAATCGCAATTATGAAGCTGAAAATTCATCGCTTATGTTCCCAAACCCGAACTCTTTATCTATAATTCTCCAAATTTTTTCTTATACCCACCTCCACAGCCCAGTTCGAACTTATTCGTATGTAGGGCGAGTTTTATTAGGAACGATTCACACAACGGTTATATATTCCATCACAAGTTCCCCAGCTTGTCATGAGACCAAACGTTCTACAATCAAACCTATGAAAATTAATCTCCACAAAATTCACCGAGTTGTTCTCAACAATATCTTTGTTGTACTTATTGCGGGGGTCCTCACTATGATTATCAATGTCAACCGATTAATGAAACTTACTTTGAACCTAATCCGAATTATGATTCTTCTGGTTTTGACCAACCACAACCCCCTCAGGACTCCGTCGATCATCAAGGAATTCTACAAATCCTTAATAAATTGGAAGAAAAATTTGAAGAAATAATAAGAGATCGGAGAAAGAAAATAGAGGATATGAGTATCGAGGAAATGATGCATGAACAGCAATTGGTCGATAAAGAGAGATTAAGGGAATAAATAAATGATTTTGGGTTGTATAAAAGTATTTACGAGGAGATGAGATAGATGAAGAATACTTGAGAGATTTGATATTAGAATTCGAAAACTTAAGCAAGATTTTAATAATTTGTGGGGAAGCGCATTTCGAAAAAATGATAAAGCATACGAATATGAAAAGTAGCTGCAGCCTGCCTTACAATGCTTTCTGTTACTTGTTGATGACGAGGAATGATTATATCCTTTAGCAATCACAACCGACTACCAATACTGAGGAGCACCGATAAACTTTCTAAATATGGGGGATGTGCATCTCGACACAATTCCGGCCAACGGAATCGGACGAATAATACAGTCTAGTGTTGAAACCTTGTCCCAATTCCCAAGTGAGTTCGATGGTATTCCGACGATACAGTGATTGAGCCTACATGTGATAAAAATCGTGTTAAATGTTGAGTTCCATACTTGGTGGAACTTTGATTAAACCGAGATACTTCCGTATTGATAAATCTTCTAATTATTGGACCTATTGTTCGAGGAGTTCGCTCTGTGTGAACTCGCCATAAGATCACCAATTCCACCTGAATTGGTTGAAGCCGATCCGGAAGATGATACTATCGAGCGATGACGATGATTTTGAGGACGTCGAAGTACGATAGCTTCGAGGAGGTGAAAGATGTCGAACAAGAAGAGAGAGAGTTGATTTAGAAGGATATTCCCATCAAAATTCAAGACGTATCCTTCGTTAGAAATTATTAAACTCCGATCATCTTATATCTAAATCTGAATCTTATGAAAGACAATTCCTATTCCAATCATGGATATTGATTCTACCGAAACATTTCTCTGAGTCTTTTCGGAAAATTCCTTACCCGAATTCGAGGACATTTAGCTATCATCACGGAAGACGACGAGAAGATGTCATACCACTACTCGATGCTAATTACTACTCATCCCGAGTATGGATTCGTTTCATTTTGATAAATCCGTCATATTGCTCGTCCATCCTCGAACCCGTATGTTGAGATTTGCTTAAATTTTTTTAGCCCGATGCTCGCCTTGAATGATAATTCAATGAGCTTAATGATGACCAAAGGGGCAGTGAGATTGATTTTCTCAAAATGATGAAGAGGACGTATCTTCCATTTACCGGTTCAGACTTTTCTCCCATTTGTCACCTACCCCGAGGTTTCTCTTTTATCTTGCTCCACCGGGAGTGAAGATACGATCTTTGACCCCGGCATCTCCACTTAGAGCCGGTGGCATCTCATCGGGATGGAACTTTCATGTGCTTTAATGTTTATCCAAACATTAATGAAAGCCCGATTGAGATTTTCTTTTCCATTTGCTTCCCCAAGGATAACTTAATTCGGGACGATCAAAGCTCGTGACTCGGTTAACAAAAACAAGCATTTCTATCTTCTTATCTATTTTCTAACAACTAATGTGAGGGGGCTAGCCTTTCCTTTCTCGTGTTTCGTGTTTTGTTGGTTTTTGTTTTGTCCAGGATTACCCGGATTTTGAAGACTCTCGTGCTCATGGTTTTGGTCCATTTTATTCCGAGCTTCATAACTCAGCTTCATTTAGGAAACCCATATCCTAACTTATCGATTAACCCCTTAATATTTGAATTAATGCCTTGAAATTAGACAATAGGGGTGACAGGACTCACAATGAGGTACAAAGTGTATTTTTAGTAGGAGGGGGATCTATCGATTTGATTATGCCTGCAGCCTGTGTGTTTCTACGTAACCCGTTTTTCTGTCCACCAGAAAAATAAGTGAATATATTAAAAAAAAGCAAAAATATAAATTTTTTATGCATAAAAAAAAATAAAAAAAATAAAAATTAAAAAATAAAAAATAAAAAAATAATGTAATAAAATTTTTGGTCAAAAATAAAGGTTTAGAAACGAGAAAAAAATTTTGACTACTAGTCGGTTTAAAACCATAGCTTTTACCGTTAACAATAACATGATATTGTGGCAAGTCTCATGTAGACTTTAAACATGCTAGACTTGATTTGATTATTAACGTAAAATGAAGACTTGTGCTAATCTCAAGTAGATTTTAAATATGCCGAGTTGGAATATATATGGCTAAGTATTGCGCTAGTCTCTTCATTAGAGATTTTAAATTGCGAAGAACAAGAAATGATAGAGTTATATATACGCTCATGACATTAAAACGTATAATAGTTTGGTTTCTTTCAATGCTCATAAGTGAGTAATTGTGCTTTTTCTCGTCCCATTAGCATGTATTTTTACATTTAATATATAATTGTTTAATAAATAAGTTGTGCGGATTTTTTGGTTTAATAATTAGTTTAATAGAAGTTTTCTTTAGTTCCTTTGTGATTAGGATGAGTACACATCAGGAATACTTAATTTGGCATACTATAAGTATCACATTAGCAAAAATTTTGCTTATTCCTTAAAGAGCCTAAGGGTATATGGGATAAGTAGAATTAAATAATAATCCGAGACTGATAAAAGTTTGCTGCATCTTGCCGGCTCACAACCGATGTTACAGCCTTCTAAAAGGTCGAGGAAGTTACCGAGACGAAATAAAGTTTTGCTACATCTTGTCGGAGGCGTGGCCGATGTTGTAGCCTTCTAAAGGACTGAGGTTTAATAATGTTGCTTAATTATTTTGTCTTAATTTGTACCTTAAAAGAGCCTAAGGGATACTGGTGCAAATAAGATTGTTCATTCATGTCTATAAAGAGCCTTAGGGTATAAGAACCATGAAGGTGATTTGCTTAAGTAATCTAATAAAAGCCAAATTTTGGTTTGCGCTCGATGTGACTAAATCTTGATGACATTATGACTTTTTGAAAAGGGCTAGGGATCTAATTATTGCAATTTTAACCATCACGCTTTATTTTTGGAATTAATAAGTATCGAAATAAAAGTCTTAAAGAGCCTTCGGGTATATGACTCAAATAAAATCTTGAGATACAAAATTAGGAAATAAGGGAGGAAAAGTAAGTACAGCAAAAAAATTTTAGATTATTAGATTAGTGAACATGACTTGTATTTGACAATGATCTTGTTTTTAAGCTTAGTATGGAAAAGTGAAAGTTGGGGACGATGAATTTATTTTGCTTGTTTTATGATCCGTAGTATAAAAAAAATATAAAAAAATTAAAAAAAAAATTGTAATAAAGTGTTGAGTATAGAAAATTAAAAAAAAAGAGAAAAAAAATTAATTAAAAAAATAATATTGAAAATGGAACAACGGGGCGTTTCTTAACTCTTGATTCCTTAAATCCTTTAGATGAGCTCTTTGCTACTTTTCAAAGTGATTAGTTTGAGGGGATTGGAATTTTTAGTTTAAAGCGCGTATTTATTACATTGCGTGAGGACACGACAATACGATTAAAGTATGGGCTGGAATTATTGTGATTCGCTATTTTATACATATATTTTACCATGAAAAATAACCCCAAATGACCAAAAACATAATTAAAAAAAGTAGGCAAATAATATGCTTGGTTTTTTGTGTTGGTTGATGCAGTACGGATATCAAGAAAAGACAAAAAATAAAGACAAAGCTGTGATGAAAAACCAAGCACGAGATATTAAAGATCCGAAAAAACGATGTTCAGCATGTCCCTTCGAAATTATTGGGCCAGCCCTTTAACCTATCTTTAACGGCCGGACCAGCCAAAAGCCTATCAAAGCTCAAATACAATATATGGGGTGGGTGGTACAAAAAATTTAAATAAAGAGTGTGAGGATGAAGTCGAAGTGACGTCAAGATCACATGCACAGACATATTAATACATTTGTGAGATCATGGAATGAAGCACTCAATTATTAAGGACGAATGAAACGAATGACACATGCGAAGAGAAGTGAATAAATCCTTTCATTTCCCAAAAAATATCTTATATATCTGAAAAGAAAGATCCCTACGATAAAATATTTGCGTTGAATGAGCTGAAATAAAATGGACACTTTCTATTTCACTCTATCTGATAAGATCATATCACTATGCACTCTCGGATCCTTGTGAACCCTAAAAGACAAGCCAAGGATTGCTGCAATCATGTATCTAATCATGGGGACGAAATTACAAGAATGACCCCTCACTTTTGGCTATAAATAGATCTGTTCCCCCACATTTTTGGCTGTTAGAATATAGGAGGAGGTATAGATTTTTTTTACGCATGTTTTTTTTCATTTTTTTCATTTGTAGTTTTTTTTTTAAATAGTAGTTGTCTCAATTAATTTTTCGCTTATTTCTTTGTCCCAGGACTATTTTGTTACCCGCATATCTTATCATATTTAGAACCGATTTGGCTTATTGATATGAAATGAAGATGGTGTTGTTTCACTTGTTCTTGTGGCTTATTCTTGCATCTCTTTCTTTCTTTTTCTTATTCGATTAGCTTATTTAATAAGCTGAGTTTTATCTTAGCCTATTTCTATTCGGATAAGTTTTCTAGCCTCATTTACGACATGAAGATGAGTAGCTTAAATCACAAAAAATTTGGGTTAAAAAACTTTTTTTTTTCTATTCATTTCCGTTTGAATAAGTTGCTATTGTGTTACTAGCCCAATCGATTTGTCAAAAGTTGGCCACGAGTTATGTAGTTTAACTCAGCTAATTAATAAGACTGATGGGGACGCTCCTATGAATAATCGAGGAGCTTATTTAAGTTTAGAGTAGTGCTTATAGTTATTCTGGTTTTCCCTCAAAATAAGTTTTTAAAAGGTATTTGTTAGTAAAAATTCAATAAGATTACTAGATTTAGTTTCATCACTTTGTGCTTGTTCAGTTCATCAGATCTGGTGTTAGAAATGATTATCGTTATGGTTATAGCTTGTTTAGTTACATCTTGAACGCCATTTGAATTCGATATATTTTGATATAGTTTGTCACTTAATCAGAAGTAAAATTTGAATGTAGTCAGCAAGCCCATTTCTTTGTAAAGTCCATTCGTTTTTTTGGGAATTTCTTTTGGACTTTCGTTGGAATAGAATAGGAACAAAGATTGAAAGTGTTGAAATTGTAAATTGTTTCTCTTATTAACAGTTTTGATATTGTAGTATAAATTTATGTAACCAGGTCAACTCAGTAGGCGTGGGAGCTATACTGGTTTTAGTAGCTTAGACCCGGACTTATTAGTTTGTTTAGTTAAATAAACGGGTGGTATTCGTATTAAATTGCGGGTCTTCCCAGCCCCAATTCTGATTCATTTTCTAATCTTTTTTTTATTAATTAGTGTAGTTTTATTTTTATTGTTTTATAATATGCTTTGATTTATGCCATGCTTAGTGTAGCTTTATTTTTAAAATGTTTAGTTTTTATTTCATTAATAGTAGTGAGAGATTTAGTAGTGTTTGTTAAGTGACTAGTGATTTGGAATTTAGGTGCGGGTTTAAAAAAAACAAAATTAGAAAAAAATAATATTTATTCATAAGTTTTGTCTTTTAGATTTACATTCCGTCATTTATTTTTAATACAATTTAATTTCTTGTCATTTATTTTTGAGCTGTTTCACTTTACCATGTTATTTTAATCGTATAAACCCTAAGCCGCACTTTAATGAACCTTTCAACTGTCACCGTTAGGCGAAGCAAAAATTCACACTTAATGAACATTTCACATCACATAGCAAGCATTTGGTGCATCTTTAGAAATTTATTAGATAATTTAGTATAATTCTCGTAGCTTAATTGTTTAGTATAATTTAAGTATTTTTCATTAAGATCAATTTTTTAAATAAATGATCTTGTCTGTTATAATCTTAGAATTAATTTTAGTTTAATTTTTAGTATAAAACCAAATCAAAACTTATATGCTATTCAAGCTCGATTTACAACTCGAACGTAGATTTCCATTCACCTCTCGTCGAGGAAACGACCCGGGAGGTTTTTGATAATTGCTTTGGTTAAAAGCGATTTTCTAGAACCCGACGGAAATACTATACTATACTATAATTGTTTCTATCCTTATTATTACTTATATTATATATTATATATATATTATACGTATTGATTTGGCTGGATCACTTCTCCTTAGTCAGTCTAGACACAATGCACCTCACATATGTGCTTTAATGTTTCAAGATGATTACTTGTTCACATGAAATGCAATTATATGTCTTCATGATTTTGATGCTCAATGTTTAATTGCTTAGATATTAAATGCATGTCCACTATAAAGGCATTTGTCTTTTTCTAGCAATTTAGATAAAAATATATCTTAGTTTATCTAAATGACACATGCGTCTAAATGCTAAATGCTATCATGTCTTACATGACGATTACATTTAAAATTATCATGTTTTGTATGCGTCATTTTACATGACTTACGTGTTAATTGTACACCTACACTTAAATGTTTGACAATTAATATATGACAATTGACGTTTAAATGTCATAGAGTCTTACACATTAATCTTGTTGATTATTGTGTCGATGCATGCTTAAATAAACTTATATGCCTATATCTATATGTCTTATGCATCTAGGTATATTATTTTCTCACACTAGAATATTTTTTTCGCGTCCGTGTCACAAATCTAAGAAGTCAAAAGAG
The DNA here is from genome assembly GCA_026074375.1 of Tanacetum coccineum. Taxonomy (NCBI): domain Eukaryota; kingdom Viridiplantae; phylum Streptophyta; class Magnoliopsida; order Asterales; family Asteraceae; genus Tanacetum; species Tanacetum coccineum. Next base: position 41,698 of record BQNB010021227.1, on the reverse strand, counting down.
TCGTAAAATGGTCTTATATCTCCTAGATTATTCACCCACACATTCCCTTAATCATCATCTCACCTTCTTCAAAATAATCTACTGTTTCGTCAAGGAAAAGTTAGATACATATCTAACACTCTTCCAAGTAGGTTTGACAACTTAAATATTTAATCCGAAATATTCAAGTATATTTAACTTGCGATCGCAAACGTTAAAGGTCATATCCAAAAATTCATATTCAAGCCTTTTAACAACATATGTTAAAATGCTCTTCCTAAAGCTAAATGTGACACCTGTGATTTGGACTGGTTAGCTTTACCTTTAGATATGGCTATGTGTTTATTTTATGGGATTAAGTGGTGTGCTATGTGATTATTATGTGTGCTAAGTGGTTTTAGTATGTGCTTCAGATCATTTTAAGTTGTATGGGCATCTCATTTTGATCATGTTGTGGGAAGTGATTGGTATTCCATTTGTTCACATGCGGTGATAATGGAAATGATTGGCGTATTGTATGTAATGCTATGTCAAATATTTAGATTATTATGGATTAAGCGTTTGTGGAAAATGTGTCATATTGGAAGAGAGTTAAGTGAGTGAAATATGGAAGTTTGCAGTAAACATTCCATAAATAGAAAGTGAAATGTGAAATGAAAAGTTATTTTTAGAAAGTCTAGTAGGTGGCGTTTATGTAAAAAGGTTTACTCAAATTAGCTTAGGTTTTTATAAAAACTTAAGGTAATGTAAGTAATAGGGTAATTAATAAATTAATCAAAAAATATATATAAAATAACAAATAGGGGGGACGATTGGCATATAGAGTTTAAAAGGATTTAGGAGTGCTAAATTTGTAAAAGTGGAATTATAGGGGGATTATGATACCATTTAGATATATTAGAAGAAACCTAGTTCACAAATAACTCCTTCCCTCTCCATATTGGTCGAAATCACAGCCCCCATAGCCAAAGAAATATCGACCTCCATTGTTGATCCAAGGAAAACCTCAAGAATCGTTGTTTAGGTTCTAGCATTCAAGGTAAGCATGTTAATCCTATCTAATTTATATATTCATGTAACATTTAATGTGATGGATCTAGGGTTTATAGAAAATACAAAAAATAAAGGAGCTTTAATGATATAATAATGATTAGGGTTAGTCTAGGGTTATGATCATGCATGTTTCATGTTAGGGTTTGCGTCAGATCTTGATTTAGGGTGAGCAAGATTTAGGGATGTGTTCACGAGTGAATATCTTCATGATGGTAATAGCTTTTTGAGTGTTTCTTGACTCTAAACAGTATCTCATTGAATGTACTTTTCAAAAAGTCCGGCCTCGATCGATTTTGAGTTCTGAAAGTTAGTCAAATGGTCATTGCAAGAAAAGTTATCAAAACAGTAAATATGGGTTAGATTTAGGTCAGAATTAAAGAGGTAAAACCCCTACTTAAAATTCTAATTAAGCTTATCCAAACCACAGAGGTCAATTTCTATATGTCTATTAATCTCACACCAAAATTTAGCCTCTGATTAGTTGTCTAAGTAGGGTAACTAGGGCCATACATTTTAGTGTGCAATCAGATCCGAATTGAGATAGTTTTGAAGTTGGATTTTATTTGGAGTAGTGGCACATGTAGTGAGCACTAGGGAACCACAAAGTAGTTAATAAACTCATAAATTAACTTAGGTGATTTTTGGTATAATTTATGGAGGTCAGCAAGTAAGGTTTTTAAGTAGGTAAAGATACACTAAAGTTATGCAATTCTGAATAAATTGTAAGTAACTAGTGAAATGTGTTAATGAAGTGGTTAAGGTTGGGCATGGTGTCGGGGTGACCCATGATGGTTAATTAAACCCTTAGACATCCATCATATGAGTGTTACACGGACTTGAGCTTTTAGCTTGGTCGCGTGTAACACATTTGTGTTTGTATTGTGTAGCTTGTGTTGATATTGTTTGGAAGCTGCTTGTGCACCAGGTTAGTTTCATAGCCCCTCTTTTCTTATGATTTATTGGGGTGGAAATGATGCAAAGAGTTTGGAAATGTTTTGATTACTATGATAATATGTTTTCAAAGATGCATGGACTATACGTGACTATTGTATGTTGTGTGCTACATGTTTTGTGATGTGATATTGAGAATTGCGAACTAAGTCAGGGGGTTTACCTACGGGTATCCATGGCCTGTTTAGTGGATGGTACTGTGGCCTAGTGAGAAGGAAGGTTACTTTAGGAGTATCCATGGCCTGGGCTAAGGGGGTAACCACATGGACCTTGGTACGATATGAGACGTCTTATGTTCGTTTGCTGGGTATTTGTATGATTGATTGGATTTGCATGTTAGCCTGTATGATAGTTCATTTATTGTCTTGTAATGTTTTCTTTATTATCACAATAATTTATAGTTGGATTTGATTACCGTGTCTTAAACCTATGACTCTCACCAACTTTATGTTGACGTTTTAAGCATCATTTTAGGTAATCATCTTGAGGATGTTGAAGTTAGGAAGAGTGGCTAGTGAGACCGTAGGCTTGCATGCGGAGTTATTCTCCTAGAGATTTTATTTATGTCATTTGAATTGTTTGATACTTGGATGTTTGTTGATTTTGTTTAGACTTTTGGATTATGTTTCCTTGTGGTATGACTTTGCTATCGTAATGCAAGACTCCTTTATCTTGTGTTGGGTATTGTCATGACACATAGTGTCCTATTTGATTATCCTTTTCCTTTAGTTCTCTCTATTGTTGACACCATTGTGTTGTGATGATATCCATGATGTTACGCCTCGTATTTCTGCCTAGGTGGGGTGTGACAGATTGGTATCAGAGCCTTTGGTTATAGAGAAGTAGGTGGTTGAGCCTAGACTATAACCTAGGGTCCTTCATGTAGTTGCATTTAGGGCTTAAATGTTTAATGCTATAACTGCTATGCTTCCCCTCTATTTTTGCATAGCTTATATATCTCGTATTTTGTATCTCAAACCTATCTACCCGGAGCACGTACCCCCTTCTCATGACTTTTTCCCAAACCTCCAACCTATATGCTCTAACCATCATCCACCTAATACCTTTTTGCTTTGACAAAAAGGGGAGAAGAGAGTGTAAACGAGTAACTTTTAAACTTTACTATGTGTTATAGTTTACGTATTTTGTCATCATCAAAAGGGGGAGATTGTTAGTGCAAATATTACGATACTTAATCTATATGATCCCTTTATGTTTTGGTGACAACAAACATGTAACTTGTAATACATAACGTAAAGTGCGCAAGTTACTCGTAATCACAAATCATCAATGCATATATGCATCTACATCTCTCGACGTCTCAAGTCTGCATCAACATGGAGATTTGTCTACACGCGACGCAAATCACGTAAGGTATGTACAAACAACATTAAACTTGTAGGATGATCAAAGAAATAAGTTTTTGTCTTAAACATTACATTGTTATAAATATAACAAAACCATTTCTCAAAAATTAATTAGACAAATTATTTTTGAATAAAAAGAAGTAAAAAAGTAAATAATAATTTAGTAAGTAATTATTTCAAAATTCAAATCTAGTCATTTTCCCCCTAAAACAAGTCTGATTTTCCCCAGATTTTACCTTCACCACAAAAAGACAAAAATAGGAATGTCTATCGGGGCGGTCCTTTAAATATGTCGGGCGGCCCCCTAATATATCTGGGGGCCGCCGCTGTCAGACGGACAGTTTTCAGCTCCTATAAATAGTGGGTCACTTCCAACTATTTTTACAACCTTTTGCACATATTTTTTTAGTTCTTCTCTCTCTAGATCTCACTAAATCTCTCTAAACTCTTTGATCATTTAACTTGTTTAATCTTGTTTAAATGTGATCCAATCTTCTATCCGTACCCTATCTTTTCCTCAAAGTGCAAGAGAAGAACTTCGGTCATACTTCAGATCTGAAGTATGTAGTTAGTTAAGTTCATTTGTAAATAATGTTACCTATAGACGAAGTCCGTGTATTCCAATCTATAGTAGTGTGTAGACCGAATGATGTATATATTTGGATGGGTTGATTGTGGTAGGTTAGTCATTTTAGCCTTAAAATACATGGTGAAGTGGTAGATTGGTTCGAGCTAACATTAGGACTCGACATTTAGCTTAGTGTCGGAAAATAATGTAAGCGACGCGGTTTATGTGTTTATGCCATAAAACACAAGGTTTGTTATGTTGGGCCATAAAACATAACGGGTTTGGTTGTACCCGAAGAAGAACTCGACATCTAGTTTAGTGTCAGAAAATAATGTAAGCAACGCTATAAGGTTTTCTCCGCCGAAAGGGAGCTTGTTGATTAGTGAAGTAACTCTCGAGTTGGATACTCGAGGAGTGGAGTAGGGTGAAGAGGAGCTTCGTGACCGAACCACTATAATCATCGTGTCCGGTTTGCATTTCCTTTTACTTATCTCTTTACACTTTTATTTACTTTATCGCTTTACATTTAATTTGAATGTGTTCATGATTGTGTGGATAGTTGTGTATATTGTGATTGTGTAGTACTTTGTAGTTAATATTGTGATTGACCTTGTATTGCTAAGATATGCGCTAGTTGTTGTAAATCTATTAGCGACACTTCTCATGTTGCGTCTAACTTGATTGGAGATTTGATACCAAAGATCTAGTCCAAAAACATCTGCTGGAGGCGGTCCCCTAAATAAGGCGGCCCCTTGATTTATCCAAGCGGCCCCCATATATTTATGGGACCGCCGGCAGTAAGTTTTGTAATAACTAATCTAAAGTTTTTAAAAGGAAACGTATTCACCCCCCCCCCTCCCTTACGGTTTCCACAACCTTTAAAACTAAAAAAAAAACGGTTTAAAAAATGCTAAACAACTGCAATATATATATAATATAATCTATATATATATATATATATATATATATATATATATATATATATCATAAATTAAAATACTATATCAATTCAAAATTAATTCACCTGTATCCAAACACTCAAACTGATTATCTTTCGTATCCAGTAATCACATAATCAGTTTACTAACCATCATAGCCGAGTTTTTTTAGAAATAATGCTATTTTCATTTTACCTTGTAAAAATGGGTCTCTTTTTTATCTTTGTGAAAATAAGTCTTTCTTTAGTTTTGTGGACCACAAATCTCTTTGCACCATTCTTAATTTTCATTTTTAACCTTTAACTTTGCTCAAGATTTTACATGCACTTCCTTTTATATGCATCATTTTATTTTAAACATTTATAGTAAATATGGAAGCATGATTCATAAATATTGAAGCATGATTCATAAATGAAGAAAACCAAGATCACGTTCCATTAAATATGGAAGTCAATTTCTATTAAATATTAAAGCATGATTCAAATCGAATTCGTAATGAGATGGATATTTGTCACCCGAAAGAACCGAAAAGATGTGGATTATGCCGTCAAACTGGTCACAATAGGTCTTGTTGTACGAACTCTCAACCAAGATTTAATTCGGCGTGATGCATGCTATGTTTTATTTCTTGTTTAATTTAGCGGATGTTTTTTTATTTAATTTATTTAAGGTTTTCTTGTTTAATTTAGCGAATGTCTTCTTTTTTAATTTAGCAAATATATTCTTGTTTAATTTAATGGATGTTTTTTTCTAAAAACTTATGTTGTGTATAAATGTAAAGTATTTACCAAGTGTGAACGAATAAAGCAAATGATGGAAGACAACTCTCGCACGTCCAAAAATTCATTTTGAATAAGAAGACCAATTCAAAAAAGTATACAAATTTACAAATAGTGGTGACCACATGACCATATCAAACATAGTTAAATAATAGACTTAAAAATGATATACAATATGTCCTAATGCTTTATTGTTTGAACATCTTTTATATAACTATCTTTTACTATAAGTTAAGGGGTTAAATTTGTAAAGTTATAATAGATAAAAGGCTTGTGGTCCACAAAACTTAAAAAACCCATTTTTACAAAGAAAAAAAACCTATTACAAAGTAAAATGAAAATAGCACCATTTAAAAAAACTCCATTACATCCCCACCAAAAATCATTTTTTAGTCGATAATAATACATAAAACAGATCAAAGCCACCGTCAATTTATAGTAACTCCATGAACTATATTGCGAAATTTTCCCTATACAAGAAGTTAGAGCACAAAAAGGTTTAGTGATTGTTTATGTGCATAACTAGGAAAAGATAAAAGACCATAGGGTTTAAGCTGAGACCAAGTGATAAGCCCGGTGTTCTAAAAAGCGCGCCTTTGCGGCGCCAAGGCGTCGCTAAGGCTGAGGCGTGGCCTCCATGTTACGAAACGAACCAAGGCGTCGAATCTAGGTGTGGCGAGAGATGAGCCATGAAAAGGTACGCTAAGGCGTGAGGCGTGGCGAGCCTTTTAGATTTAACTCTGATAAAAAAATCAAAATGAAGAATATTACATGTAAGGATAGTTTTTTAACTTTATTCATATGTACAACGCTTGATGTAAACTCAATATATATAAAATATGATATAAATAATAAACGGTACTAACTATTTTGTACTAGCGGTACAAACTAATACTAATGGTACAAACTATAACTGTCGATACTTTCTATTACAACTAGTGGTAGTTGTTCATTCATACCATACTCCACTGCTTGAGTCCTAAGAAGACTGCTTGGGAGCAGTTTAGTAGTAATATAGCTACTGCTATCATTTGCTTGGAAACTAACCGTACCTTTAATTTTTCCAACTTAATTTTTGAGGCCATGGTAAAGAACTTAGATAGTAGGTCAAAGTTTTTGATGTATCCCAGATTCATTCAAATCTTTTTGAATAAACGCAAGAGAATTCTTTTACCTCATAAGAGAACCTTTCCGACACCTACCCTTACACACAAACTGTTCAGCAACATAAAGATAGTCTCCAAGGGATTTTCTGGGGTGATTACTCCATTGTTTGACACAATGCTAGTTCAGCCTCAGGGTGAAGAACCATCTATCCAAACCAATCCTGAGACATCCCCTTCCAAAATAACATCTTCACCATCCTTATCATCCCATCACACATCAATTAGTTTCCCATCCACCTCACAACCACCCATCACACCTACAGAGGAGGCTGCTCTAATGCCCCATGAATCACCTCTCCAAAATGTTTACTCACTTGGACATGACGATAGTAGTTTATCACTAAATGAATTGACGGATATTTGTACCTCACTATCCAAGAAGGTTGAAAGCTTGGAGTCTGAATTAAAGCAAACAAAACAGACTTACAATGCTGCTCTTACAAAACTAATCAAAAGGGTGAAGAAGTTAGAGCAGATAATTAAGACAAGCCAAGCTAGGAGGAGAGCCAAAGTTGTAATCTCTGATGATGAGGAAGCTGATGAGGATCCTTCCAATCAGGGGAGGAGTTTGATTGAAGAACTAGACTTGGATGCTAGAATTTCTTTAGTTCCTCTACATGCTGAAGATTGGGGGAGCTTTGATGAAACTCATATTAGTGATCAACCTAAAGAGCAGTTGGGTGTTTTTAGTGTAGCTACAGCTCTTGCAGATGCAGCTAGAAGAAGGAGAAGTGTTGAAAATGTTCAAACTTACATCAGAAGAAGAAGAGAAGTTAGTACTGGCAATGGTAGAGTTAGTACTGCCAGTAGATTAGTTAGTACTGCTAATATTAGTACTGTCAGTAAATTAGATAGTACTACTGGCGTAAAGGCAAAAGACAAAGGCAAGGAAATTATGCATGAGTCTAAGCCACCAATGAAAGTCAAGAAGAGGGTTCAAGTACAAATGAGTGTTGATGAGGAATTAGCTAAAAAGGTATTTGAGGAGGAACAAGCTAGATTCAATGCTAAACAACAAGCTAGATTCAATGCTGAACAAGAAGCTAGATTTAAGGCAGAAAAAGAACAAGAAAGGATTGACTTTGAAACAGCCTTAGAATTGCAAAAGCAGTTAGATGAAAGAGAAGAAGTTGCAGCTAAAGTTGATGAAGCTCATAATATTGATTGGAGTGATCTTGTTGTTCTAAGATATCATACACTTCAAAAAAGACCTTTCTCTGTGGCTGAAGTAAAATAGAACATGTGTCTGTATCTGAAGAATCAAGGTGGATACAAGATGAGTCATTTCAAGGGAATGAGCTATGAAGACATTAGACCTATATTTGAAAGAGTATGGGATCAAAATCAGGCTTTTATACCTATGGATTCTGAGATTGAAAAGGAAGTTATGAAGAGATCAAGATTTGATCTTCAACAAGAATCTTCAAAACCAGTTAAAGAAGAGATAGTTCAGCAAGATGATGTTGTACCTAAACAAGTTATGAAAGAAAGTTCTAAGACAGCTAGAGGAAGAAGAAAAAAATCACTTGCTAGGAAAAGAGCAAAAGAAACTCTTAGTGAAGAAAGTGCTAAGAAATAGAAGTTAGAAGATCATACTAAGAAAGAAGAACTTCAAGTTTACTTAAACATTGTTCTAGAAGAAGAAAGTCTCAATATTGAATCATTGGCAACAAAGTATCCAATAGTTGACTGGGAGACACAGATTCTAGAAAATGATCAATACTATTATCAAATCAAAAGAACAGATGGAAATGTTAAACATTATAAGATATTTAGTGCAATGCTTTATGATTTTGATAGGCAAGATGTGCTGGAATTGTACAGATTGGTCAAGGATAGATTTCAGACAGCAAGTCCAGAAGGTTATGACTTATTGCTTTGGGGAGATCTGAAGACATTGATTGAACCAAATGAAGAAGATGAAATATAGAGAAATCAACAAGATTGGAATCTTATAAACCGGAAGTTACATAATTTTTGTGGAGTTCATGTGCTTTTAATGAATATTGGTTTGGTGATTCACATGATGGTTGAAAAGAAATATCCTCTGTCACAAGATACTCTTTCAAAAATGTTAAGTAGAAGGCTTGAATTAGATTATCAAAGTGAAATGGGTTATGAGCTCATCAGGTTTCTCAAGTCATAATTACAGTAGTAGAAATGTGATTGGAAGCATCCTCAGTAGTACAGACTAGAAGATTTGATTTAGAAGAAACTTGAGATTTGAAGGTAAATCATAAGTTTAGGGGAGGATTGTTGGGAATAAATCTTTACAAGATTAGTTCAAGAACTTAATACTGCTCAAGATATAACTAACAGTACTAACTGGGTTAGTACTGCCAGAAGAAAAGTTGGTACTGCCAGTACTGAACTTAATACTGCCAGAGAAGAATAATACTGCTAAAAGAAGATAAGGATTGCCAGAAGATAAGGATTACTTGGAGATGAATATTAGAAGATAATTATAGAATAGATTGTGTCAGAATATTCTATAAGTTTATGTTTATCTTTAGTATATGTAGTAAGCCGACTAGGACTCCTTAGTCTATAAAAGGAGGCTCTAGGGCATTAGTTGAGATACAAGTTTTCATAGTTGTCAAGTTGATTTAGAAAAGCTTCAAGGTTGTAAGCCCTAGTACTAGTGAAGAGTACTTGTATTATTGATCTAATAATATTGGAGCGTTTGGTTATATTGATTGTTCATTCTACTAAATCAAATTTTACTGTTACATTCATATTCTTCTAAATACTAAAGAGTAGATTCCGCATACTCTTATTATCAACAAAGTTTCTAAGCATAGTTGTCTTGAATCTATTCAATACAACTAACCCTTTTACAAGGTTTGCAAGATCTAGTTGAGATCAACAACGATTTATACACATTTCCTTAGGCGGCAATTTATACACATTTTCATAGGCGGTGATTTATACAGATTTTTAGGCAGCTATTTATACAGCTTTTTAGGCAAACATTTATACACCTTTTTAGGCGGTGATTTATACAGTTTTTAAGCGGCGATTTATACATAGAGACATAAAGAATGATTTTTTGCCTAATTTTTTTTACTATATAACTTATTTTAGGATAATTCATCTTTAAATCTTATGTATGTTGCTAAATCAACTGTGAAGGTGTTAAAGAATCACCAAAAACACCACTATTTCATGATGATCCTCTTCATGACCCTCTTTATGAAGACTCGACTTCTCAAGGATCGACATCTATGGTGAGACCATCCCACACTCTATTCAAACTTATTGGTAGATGGACTAAGGATCATCCAATAGCAAATGTGATCGGTGATCCTTCTCGTTCAGTCTCCACCAGAAAGCAACTCAAAACTGACGCCATGTGGTGTTACTTTGATGCCTTCCTAACTTCTATAGAACCAAAGAACTTCAAACAAGCAATGACCGAACCATCATAGATAGATGCATAGCAAGAAGAAATTTATAAATTTGAAATACTACAAGTTTGGGAATTGGTGCCTTGTCCAGATAAAGTCATGTTGATCAAACTTAAATGGATTTATAAGGTCAAGACAGACGAATTTGGTGGGGTACTAAAGAATAAGGCTAGATTAGTTTCTCAAGGGTTCAGGCAAGAGGAGGGAATTGATTTCGAGGAATCATTTACACCAGTTGCAAGAATAGAGGCCATCCGTATCTTCGTAGCAAATGCAGCCAACAAGAATATGATGATCTTCCAAATGGACGTCAAAACGAATTTCTTAAATGGCGAGCTCAAAGAAGAGGTCTATGTTTATCAACCAGAAGGATTTTTTGATCAGGAATAACCATCACATGTGTACAAGCTCAAAAAGGCCCTTTACGGTCTCAAACACGTACCACGTGCATGGTACGACATGCTGTCAAGTTTTCTCATTTCACAACATTTCTATAAAGGTGCAGTTGATCCAACACTCTTTACACGGAAAGCAAGAAACGACTTATTGCTGGTACAAATTTATGTTGACGATATAATATTTGCATCCATTAATACTGCTTTTTGCAATGAGTTTCCTAATCAGATGACCACTAAGTTTAAGATGTCGATGATGGGGCAGATGTCATTATTTTTAGGATTATAAATTTCTCAAAGTCCCAAAGGTATCTTCCTAAACCAATCAAAAAAATATGCTCTAAAATATTAAAAATACGTTTGCTACTAGTGATTCTTAGACACGTCTATGGTTGCAAAGAATAAACTGGATGAAGATCTACAAGGGACACCAGTTGATGCTACACTTTACCGTGGCATGATTGGATCCCTCATGTATCTAACATCCAGTAGACCCGACCTTATATATGCAGTCTGCTTATGTGCCGAGTATCAGCCAAAGCCTACCGAAAAGCACTTAAATGCGGTTAAGCGGATCTTTTAATACCTAAAGGGAACCATTAACATGGGACTCTGGTACTCGAAGGATACCGATATGTCCTAACAACATATTCAGACCGCATATCACGTATGTGTTTAGGACACTAGAACGTAGTACATCAGGAAGCGCTCAATTCTTAGGTGATAAACTTGTTAGCTGGTCTTCCAAGAAGCAAAAGAGCATTGCGATTTCGAGTACAAAGGCTGAATATATTGCCTTATCTGAGTGTTGTGCTCAAATCCTATGGATGTGGTCACAGCTAACAGACTATGGGTTTACATTCAATAAGATCCCCCTGTATTGCGACAACAAAAGTACGATTGCTCTATGCTGCAACAACGTTCAACACTCTAGAGCAAAGCACATTGATGTACGCTACCATTTTATAAAGGAGCAAGTGGAGAATGGAATAGTGGAACTTTACTTTGTTCGGGCAGAATATCAATTGGCTGACATCTTCACCAAACCGTTGCCAAGAGAAAGATTTAACTTCTTGATCGAAAAGATGGGTATGAGAAGCATGTCTCCGAAAACGCTAAAACGTCTGACAGAGGAGGAAGACGAGTAATGGTGGTAACTCGTGAAATATCATGTGTATTATATGTATATAAGAAAATCAGAAAAACACAAAAAGATCTTTCATTTCATATAAATTTTTCAAAAAGAAAATATAAAAAAATAAAATCATAAAAACAAAAACAAAAAATTAGAAAATTAGAAAAATACAAACAAAATAGGTTTTCATGACATGTTTTCTAGAATCGATAATATTTACGGCCTTTGAAATGCCATTCAATAATGGCACAATGTTGTAAATAAAGTTCGAATAGAAAATATGTCATATGGCTTGCTATTATTTCAGATAGCAACCCGGTCTTCAAAAAAAAACTTGGCCTCACAACGGAAAATTAATTTTTCCTGGGAATGAATTACTTCATATTCATTCAAAGGCTTGTGTTTACTTTGCAACACAACCCGTTCTTCCTACTTCAAATAAGTGTACGTGTCAGTGCATTTATTTATATAAACGAGAGAAAATATTGTTTTTCATGGTGTTTTTTTAAGAAAAATAATTAAAAATATCAGTTTCTCATCTGAAAAGATTTTTAAAAGAAGTTTCTATCACTTAAACAATATCTACAACTCTTTAAATTGAAAACAGGACATTATTTGAGGAGAGAAATAGTCAAATTCTTTCAAAAATGATTTTTTTTCAAAAAGTCATCGCGGGATAAAATGAAAAACGGTTTAACAATAACGGATTATCAATTAAAGGGGAGTTAATGTATTTGTAACTCAAAAAGTGCTTAAGATGTTATTGGATTTAATCTTTAGGGACTAAATGGCAAAATATAAGTCTTAAAACCTTTGTTATAACATTAAGGGGCTAAATGTGTTATTTCTATAAATTAGTTTAGACTTAATACTAAGTTTAAATGGAGAATAGAATTAGTTATAACACACAAGGACCATTGTTGCCAAGTTTAAAACATAGCTGGTTATAATGTGTTTAGCAACACATTTCGCTCACACACACATATTCAAAATCCAAACACCCCCAAATACTCTCTAACGCATTTCGCTTCCTTAATCACTCAAAAATTCAAATTCATTCTCCAAGCCAAAGGTACACGCATATACGTTTGTTAACCCTTTAATATTACTTAGGTAAACTAAATTAGATCATAACTCCTTTTTGCACCCGTAATTAGTCATAAAACGAATTAGGGTTCTTAAGTAAAAAAAAGTTGAGCTTTTGTTTAATTTATTAAGGGGTTTTGCTCATAATGATGCGTCTAGGCTACGCTAAAAACAGTTTCAAATATATCTTAACCATGTGTGAGATTTAATGATTTTTGTGATATAAATAAAGCGAAACATATGTTTAGGGGTAGAATTTTTGTTGGGCTTGTATTAAGTAGCCTCAAATGAGCCTCGTTATGATATTAGAACACTGCTATGCTTCCTTTAAACTCTTTTACTTGGAAAATGTGATTCTTAGGTGCGTTAGGTTGCATATAGTATAAGTTTGCTCATTTGGTGATTATAGAGTGTTTGTTAACTGATGTAGACACTTAAGTATTCGTAATATGTCCAATAAATGGCCCTTAGCACACTTGGAATGTGGTTCTCTCCTATATGTGCTTGAATTTGAATTAGCATGTTTAAAAGGTTTGTTTAATCTTGTGGTTTGTGATTCTGTGATGTTATTGATTGATAAACGATGATTGTGAGAAATCCTCACATGCTTTTAATTGATAAAACTTGAATTTAAGTAACTTAGAATGAAGCGAAATATGTCTTGCTTGAATGAAGCGAAACATGTTTTCTAAGCGAAACGTGTTTCATTCATTCCAAGCGAAACATGTTTACCTCAGTCCAAGCGAAACATGTAAGGATTGGTCAAGCAAAACATGTAAGGTTTATTTGAGCGAAACATGTCAGTTTGTGCCTAAGCGAAACATGTTTGAAGCGAAACATATTTAAAGCAAAACATGTACAGGTACACAATTCAAGCAAAATATGACAAAATACGAAAAGAAACTCTGCCCAATTTTTTTAAAATTTGTGTAATAGTCATGTAATTTATCATATTTCATAACTTGCCATGTGTGTACTTGTATTATGTATTATCTGCTCTCTAATTGAATGTATGTCCTAAGCTCCTTTGGAATTGTCTTGTTGACTTTTTCAGTTAACTGTGACTATTGACCTTAGTTAACCTTATTCATTGAGTGTAGTAATTCTGTCATGTTTGCATGAAACCTAATCATAGATCTATCATATCATCAAAGGATAACCAGACTAAATCAGTAAAATATATTTGTTGTATATATAAACTGTAGTGGTTAATTCTTAAGCAGAATCATGAATCCTCAAGAAAAACAACACATTGCTGCTCATGATGACAAAAGGGTCCCATTCTCTGAGAGAGTCAAGATTATCTCTGCCAATATCAGACTGGAAACTATTGTGCCACAGAAGAAAGAGACATTTCAAGTACTCATTGATCTCATCAAGAACTTCACTTGCTTCAAAGCCTTCATTATTTCTGCAGATATCCCAGAAATATTTATGCAGCAATTATGGTATTCTATCAAGAAGGTTCAAGGCACTGATTCTTATGAATTTCTACTTACCAACAAGAAGTGTACTGTCAATGCTGAAGTCTTTAGGATAATTCTTGATATATGTCCAAGAGTGGAAGGTGTAGACTTCACGGATGTTCTAGATGATGATACTACACTCACCTTTCTCATTGATCTTGGCTACAAGGGTCCAATGTACAAGCACACCAACATTTTTAGATATTAGAAAAAGACTCGGTCACCCCGTGTATTTTATCGTTTATTATAGCTCGTAGTTAATCGTTTAATGTATAACATTCGGTAATGGCTGGGTATTAAACCCAACGTGTAAGCCCACTACCAAGGCCATTAGGCTGGTTTTGTATCAACTATATAAGCCTCTTCCATGCCTTAGAAGAGGTGGTTAGTCATTTCATTTTACATGTTACACTTTCTCTCGCTAGAAAGCTTTTCTCTTACTTTCTCTATCTAGATTTGGCTAATCCATCTATCTTCCATTGTGTTATGATTTCCAATATCCTACAATTGGTATCAGAGCCTATGGGATGATTAGCTAGATTGTGTGTGCGTTTTCTTGGTTAGTTTAGATCAAAAGTTTAGTTTTTGAAGGTTTATAGTCTTGTTCTTGGTTCTCTTTAATCTTGGTGTTTGTGATGTTAAAGTTCATGTTGTTATAGTTCCTATAGCCTTCTAGTACTAAGTTGTTCAAAAGAAACCAAGCAAAAACATTCAAAAGGGTGATTTTAGGCGTTTTTAGGTGAAAATACAAGTTTTTCTAGCTAGTGAGTTACAGGTTTATTGAAGATTTTTCTATTAGCGACTTGAGGAGTGAAACTCTGGCTATTTTCTTTCCTGATAGCGAGTTGTCAAGTCTCTTCTTAGCAAGTTGGAGATAGCGACTAACAGGTTTTGAATATTTTTTTGTTAGCGAGTTGAGGAAAGAAACTCTGCCAATTTTCTTTCTTGATAGCGAGTTGTCAAGTCTCTTCACAGCGAGTTACAGGGTAGCGAGTTGTGGACTTTTGGACTTTTGGACTTTTAGACTAAATTTTCAACTTGACAAATTTCAACATGTAATCTTAACAAACTTGAACAACAATTCACCATTTCAAACAATCAATCACCACTTTTAACATACAATCACTAATCATTGTTCGATCAACTTAAATCATTTCACAATCCATTAAGATGGCTAATCTCTCGGAAGATATCCAATGTGCCGGTTCAGATACTCGGCCACCTATGCTTGATAGGACTGACTTTGCATCATGGCAACAACGCATTCGTCGGTATTGTCGGGGAAAAGAAAATGGGGTGAACATCCTAAAGTCTATTGATGAAGGACCATTTCAGATGGGAACATTTCGGGAAACACTTGCTGAAGGAAATGAAGGTGCTCTCCATCTAGGTCCAGAACGAGCTAGAGTCTATACTGATCTTTCACCTGAAGAAAAGGATAGGTATAACGCTGACATTCGGGCAACAAATATCCTACTTCAGGGATTACCGAAAGACATCTACACTCTCATCGATCATTACACTGATGCAAAAGATATTTGGGATAATGTGAAGATGCTCCTAGAAGGTTCTGAATTAACAAAAGAAGATCTTGAATCACAACTGTACGATGACTTTGAACACTTTCGCCAGAACAAAGGAGAAACCATTCACGACTACTATGTCCGATTCGCCAAGCTAATCAAAGACATGCGAAACAT
Organism: Tanacetum coccineum; assembly: GCA_026074375.1. Lineage (NCBI taxonomy): Eukaryota > Viridiplantae > Streptophyta > Magnoliopsida > Asterales > Asteraceae > Tanacetum > Tanacetum coccineum. Next base: position 25,708 of record BQNB010021227.1, on the reverse strand, counting down.
CAATATGACAATGTCCAGAATGCAGTTGAATTCAAAGTTTGTTAATAACATGTTGCTTGAATGGGTTAGATTTGTAACATCAGTGAAACTGAACAGGTGATTGATGGACTCCAACTATGATCAGTTGTATGCTTATCTGAAGCAACATGAGGCACATGCCAATAAGAACAAAATGATGTTGGAACGATGCACTCAACCCAATGTTGATCCTCTCGCCTTGATGTCTAATGTTTCACATTAGCAGTACTACTCACAATCATCTACCACTCTACCATCCACACATCTTCAACCACACTTTGCTGACAACACTTAACTTGACTCAGGACTCTCTTTAACAGACAACTTAATTGAGAACTTAACCAACACACTTTCCTTACTCACCCAGTCATACAAAACATACCTTCCTTAAACTAACAATCAACTCAGAACTTCATCAAATTCAAGGAACCAAGCCACAGTTTAAGACGGCAGGGTTGTGGTTCAGAATGTTCATGGTCGACATAATAGAGGTCAGGGGAACAATGCACGGGGTGCAGGTGCAGCTGGTTACGGGGGAGCTCAGAACAGATTTGGGAATGCAAATCCAGGTCAAGCACGGCAGATTAAGTGTTACAACTGCAACGGTATAGGTCACATAGCATGGAACTGCACTCAGCCCAAGCGACCACAGAACTCCGAATATTTCAAAGACAAGATGTTGCTGATGCAAGCTCAAGAGAATAGGGTTGCATTGGATGAGGACCAGTTACTGTTAATTGCAGGTGGACAAGACAATGTTGTTGATGAGGATGTGGATGAGCAACCGGTTCAAGACTTGGCACTTAATGTGGATAATGTTTTCTAGGCTGATGATTGTGATGCTTTTGATTCTGATGTTGATGAGGCACCTACTGTACAGACTATGTTCACGGCAAATCTCTCATCCGCAGATCCTGTTTATGATGAAGCCATTCCGTCGTATGATTCGGACATTCTATCTGAGGTACCAGATCATGACAACTATCAGGATGCTATTTGTGAACATCATGAAGTACACGAGATGCATGACGATGTGCAACCAAACTACGTTGTTGACTCACATGCGGATCATATAAGTTATAGGAATATGATTCCGTATGATCAGTATGTAAAGGACAACGCAGTGCTAGTTGTACAAAGTAATGTATCTTCTGTACCAAATGATGCATACATGATGATATTAAATGATATGCATAAACAGTTTGCCCAATATGTCTTTGTAACAACACATGACAATGTAGTTGATAAATCATTGACTGCTAAGCTTGAGACATATAAGGAACAAGTTGAACTGTATGAAAGACGGGCCAAGTTTGAATTAACTAAAAGAGAACAAAAGATTGAGGAACAATTAAGAATAGTTATCACTGACCATAATATTAAGGAAGAAAATTTGAAAAAGGAACTTCATTCTATAAAAATACGACTTTCCTCTACCATCAACCATAACAATTCAATGGTAGAAGAAGTTACGTCTTTGAAAAAGATTTTAAACAAAAAGAAAACAAATACCTGGAAGAATTTTGACACGAAAGCTTTAAAAGAAAAGGTCGAGGATAAATTATACAAACAAGACCAGTCCCTTCAAACAGTTCATATGTTGTGTAAACCAAAGCCTTAATATGACGAATAGAGAAAGGTAGCTATTGGCTACAAGAACCCTTTATGTCTCACCCGTACAAAACAAGTTCAGCCTGCCCTATATAATGGTCATGAAATTATCAAAACCAATCATGTCCCGGCCATAGTGTACAACTCAGAGAATGCCCTAAAGATAGCTGAAATCACTAGGAAGAAAATGAATGAAAAAATGAAAGACCCAGAGTGTGTGAAAAAGAAGGTTAAGATTGCACCACATGATTACTCGAAAGAGAATTATTTAGCGACTTTCACACCACAGAAACAATTGACCCCTGAGCAGATATTTTGGTCCAAGGATCTCATCAAGATGAAAGCAGAAGCTCTCAAAGAGCAGACCACAGCTTCAAGACCAATCAAAGCGTTGACGGTGTATCCTCCAAATACACCTGCAACGCTTGTCCCCAGGGTGCTTCCAACAAAAAGTCAAGTGAAAATTAACATTTTTGCACTTATACAACTTTTTTTGGAATTTGAAAAAACCTGTAAAAAGAGAATTACACCAACGGGGCTCACTGAAGGGGAAAGGGGTTTTGAACAAACCAAGGAATGCTATCTCACCGAGGTCATTCCATTTTTCAAAACACTTAAAGAACATTTTGAGGGTATTCAAAAGGCTCTCACTAAAGAAGTCAAAGAAATGAAAGAAATTTTTGAAGAGTTGGAAGCTGAGGTTGACCAAAATGTAGTGAATAGAAAGTATGATGAGATTGAGCAGAAAAATCTTCTCATTGCAAATGACAATTTAATTGCTGATTGCTTGTCCAAAGATGTGTTTTATATTGCAACGAATTTTAAGCTTACTGTATCTAGATTTACTGAAATGCATGATGCCCACACTGTTGTTCAAGCACGTTGTCTGGAACTTGAAGCCGAGCTTTCTAAATTACATGATAAGGTTCAAAAAGATGATCATACTGAATTAGTGAAACGTTTTTCCAATCTTGAGGTAAATCACTTAAATTTGCAGTTAAAGTATCAAAACCTTATATAAAGTTTTGGAAACAACACATCTCCACCCGCTTGGGATGCTCCTGATTTTGACTCAGTCTTTATAATCGAAAAAATAAAAGCTTCCATTCAAGGAAAGGACAACGCCATCAAAAAATTGAGAATGCAAATCTCTCAATTAAAAGAGACCCGTAGTGAAGCAGACCGTACTCTTGATTTCAGGGCCTTAGATTTTCAGATCACTTAATTAACTGAAAAAAGTCACTGTTCTTCAAGAACAAAATGAGCTTTTTAGGGTAGAGAATGAAAAAGTTAAGCAGCATTACAAGGAATTGTATGATTCTATTAAGATCACGCGTGCTAAGCATATAGAACAGACAACTGCCCTGTTAACTGAAAACGAGAATCTAAAGGTCCAAATGTGTCACTAAGGATCATGTAAAACCAAAAGTTCTTGCACCAGGTAAGTATGCTATAGATGTTGAACCAATTCCCCCTCGCAATAGAAACAATAGGGAAGTTCATCTAGATTATCTTAAGCATCTTAAGGAAAGTGTAGAAACCCTTCGCGAGATTGTAGAGGAAGCTAAGGTTGAAAGACCATTAGATAGATCACTTGCATCTGCGTGCCTTTACACTAAACATTCTCAGGAAATATTAGAATATGTGATTGACACTTGTCTGAAAGACTTCAATCAACGAGATAAAAAACATGTTGCTTATAACACCTCCATTTTGACAAATATAGCAGCGGAAGCTAATCTGGGGTATTACTTCATAGTACAACAGTCATAATCATAGAAAACAACTCATAAAGAGACGTTTTGGGAAAATTTAGTTATCATTCATTTATTCATCAGAGTTTTACAAAATGAGAGGTCCTAAAATCTTGAAACATAAAGTTTGAATGATAACAGTTTAGCCATCTTCAAGTCCGTGCCACTCCGTGCCATATGTTGCTCAATTACCTGAGATAAACATTACATATAGTTAGGGTTTTGATATAAATGTTTAACGTTTAATGTTTGTTTTGAAATAACATTTTGAAAAGCACGTTAAATAGATAACGTACATGATATAGAGGATATTAGAATATTGACTTGACATATTAAGATGTTTACTTGCTATAAACGTAGATATAGTTGGCATCGGTAAAGGTTGCGTGAGCTCGTTTACTTTAGTTATGTAAACTAAGTTACATAATGGAATAAAGCGAAAATTTCCCTGTAAAAAGGTGGTATATATATAATAGATGGATATTACAGTGCAGCTAATTAAATAGATAGATAATTACATTGATGAAAATTATGGGTTGTTATACTCCTACCTCTTTAACTAGGAAAAGCAAATTACTTTTGAGGGTCAATATGAAACGTTAAATAGTAACACACATAAACATGTAGAGCAACTGAACATTCAGAAGACTAATGTCCCTGTGCCTCCTTCTACAGGAGTAAATAGTTGCACTGATGCTAGTGGATCACAGCCTAGGAGCAATACCAAAGAAAAATAGGATCTTGCCGGCTAAGAGTGTCAACAAGAAGAAAGTAGAAGAACACCCTAGGACCAATAAGTCTAGTTTGAAAACCATGAATCGTATTAATTCTAGTGTTAGCTCTAAGCGTACTGTAATTCATTCGAATTCTCATTCTGTTTGCAAGACATGTAACAAATGCTTAATTTCTGTAAATCATGATATGTGTGTGGTTAATTATTTGCACTCTGTGAATGCATCCCCCTCTGTTAAAAATGTTGTGCGTAAAGTTAAGCAAGTTTGGAAACCTAAGCAAGTCAATCAAGTCTGGAAACCAACAGGATAAATACTTACCAATGTAGGTTATCAATGGATGCCCACGGGAAGGACATTCACTTTAGGAGAACAGTACCCTTTAACTAGGCTCACTAAATCCAAAGTAGTGCCTGCTAAGCAAACAGAAAACATTAGTACTAGTAACACTGTGATAACTAGGAAATTAAGTCACACCTTCCAGAAACCATTAACTAGATACCAACGTAAAAACCAACCGTACTAGGCAGTTCCCGATAGCATTCCCACTTCACCTGAGAATAAGGTAATTGCTTATGCTAACCAAATGGACCCCAACCAAAATTGAGGATCCAACTTTCCAAACTCTCCATCTTCGTCTGTTTTCAAATGCAGGTCGTACAGATCATCCTTTGGTATTTGGATTCAGGCTACTCAAAACATATGACGGGGGAATCGCTCACGGCTCAAGAATTTCGTGAAAAAGTTCATCGGGACAGTTAGATTCAGGAATGACCACTTTGGTGCTATCATGGGTTATGGAGATTACGTTATTGGTGACAGTGTGATCTCTAGGGTATACTATGTGGAAGGACTGGGACATAATATGTTTTCTGTCGGACAATTTTGCGATTTTGATCTGGAAGTTGCATTCAGGAAGCATTCATGTTATGTTCGAGATATGGATGGTGTTGAATTAATTAAAGGTTCTCGTGGTTCTAATTTGTACACTATCTCAGTTAAAGACATGATGAAGTCTTCCCCAATCTGTTTGTTGTCCAAAGCCTCCAAGAACAAATCATGGTTATGGCATCGTCATTTAAACCACTTGAACTTCGGTACCATCAATGACCTTACAAAAAAGGATTTAGTAAGAGGCTTACCTAGATTGAAGTTTGAGAAAGATCATCTATGCTTCGTGTGTCAACTAGGAAAGAGCAAAAAACATACCCACTCACCCAAAACAGAAAACACCAACTTGGAAGTTCTTAATACCCTTCATATGGATTTATGTAGACAGATGCGAGTGCAAACAATTAATGGGAAGAGATACATCTTATTCATCGTTGATGATTATTCTCGGTTTACTTGGGTTAAATTCTTGAGATCAAAAGATGAAACCTAGAGTTTCATCAAATTTTTGAAGCAGGTCTCAACAAAACTGTCAGATACATCCGTACCGATAATGGCATAGAATTTGTCAATCAAGTTCTAACTCAATATTATGAAAGTGTCGACATATTTCACTAAAAATCAGTTCCGAGGACTCCACAGCAAAACAGCGTTGTCGAAAAACAAAACCTTACTCTTGTTGAGGCTGCTAGGACAATGTTGATATTTTCTAAGGCCCTGATATTTCTATGGGCAGAAGCTGTTGCTACTGCTTGTTACACCAAAAACCGATCCCTTATTCACACTCATCATAACAAAATCCCATATGAGCCGGTGCATGATAAGAAGCCTGATCTTACCTTTTTCTGAGTCTTTGGTGCTCTTTGTTACCCTACTAATGACAACGAAGATCTTGGAAAATTACAACCAACAGCTGATATTGGAATTTTCGTTGGTTATGCACCAAACAGGAAGGGTTATAGAATCTACAACAAAAGAACCCGACGAATCATGGAAACTATTCATGTTTAATTCGATGAGTTATCTGAGCGAATGGCTCCTGTGCAACTTAGTACAGGACTCGCACCTACGTTTCTGATGCCTGGACAAATAAGTTCAGGGCTCATACCCAATCTGGTTCCTGTAGCACCTTATGTGCCCCCAACAAATAAAGAACTGGAGACTTTATTCCAACTGATGTTCGATGAATACCTAGAACCCCCTTGTGTTGAAAGACCAGTTTCTCCTGCTCCAACAGTTCCAGTTCCAGTCAATTCAGCTGGTACACCTTCTTCTACTACCATAGATCAAGATGCACCTTCTCCCAGTCGTTCACCGTCATCTTCGGCATTACAATCATTTTGCTCCTGTTAACAACAATCCCTTCGTAAACGTGTTTGCTCCGGAACCTAGTTCAGAAGTATCATCATTCGAGGATGTTAGTTCAGCATAATCAACTCATGTCACTCTAACACATCATCATCTCGGGAAATGGAGCAAGGATCACCCACTTGATAATGTCATTGGCAATCCCTCTCGACCAGTATCCACCAGAAAACAACTTACAAACGATGCCTTGTGGTGCTTGTATAACTCTGTACTATCAAAAGTCGAACCAAAGAACTTCAAATCTACCATAACTGAAGATGGCTGGTTTCAAGCCATGCAAGATGAGATTCACGAATTTGATTGACTTTGAGTATGGGAATTAGTACCACAACCAGACTGTGTCATGATTATAGCTCTCAAGTGGATTTACAAAGTTAAGCTTGATGAGTACGGTGATGTTCTAAAAAACAAGGCACGGTTGGTTGCCAAGGGATATCAACAAGAGAAGGGAATTGATTTCAAGGAATCCTTTGCACCGGTTGCATGCATCGAGGCTATAAGAATATTCATCGCCAATGCTGCCAGTAAAAACATGACCATCTATCAAATGGATGTCAAGACAACATTTCTTAATGGCAAGTTGAAGGAAGAAGTCTATGTTAGTCAACCAGAGGGTTTCGTTGATCCAGATCATCCGACACATGTTTATCGTCTAAAGAAGGCTCTGTATGGGTTAAAACAGGCTCCTCGAGCATGGTATGACACCTTGTCATGGTTTCTTCTGGACAACAAGTTTTCTAAAGGTGCAGTTGACCCGACACTATTCACTTGGAAAACAGGCAAACATATTCTTCTTGTTCAAATATATGTAGATGATATCATATTTGCCTCGACCGACCCTAAAGCATGTGACACATTTTCCAATGAGATGAGTTCTAAATTCCAAATGTCAATGATGGGACAAATGTCTTTTTACTAGGATTACAAGTTTCTCAAAATCCCGGAGGCATTTTTATTAATCAATCAAAATTTGCTCTAGAAATCATAAAGAAATTTAGGATGGATTCGTGTGACCCTGTTGATACACCCATGGTGGATCGACTTAAACTGGATGAGGACCCCTTAGGGATTCCAGTTGACCAGACTCGATTTTGTAGTATGGTCGGCTCCCTGATGTACCTCACTGCCAGTAGACCCGACCTTGTATTCACTGTATGCATGTGTGCTCGGTATCAGGCATCGCCTATTAAAAAGCACCTTGAAGCTCTTAAATAGGTCTTTCGGTATCTCAAAGAAACCATTAATTAGGGTCTTCGGTATCCGAAAGACACTGCTATGGCACTAACGGCCTATGCAGATGCGGACCATGCAGGTTGTCAAGACACGTAGAAGTAGTCAGGGAAGTTGCTTAGGATCTTAGAGATAAGTAGTCAGCTGGTCATCAAAGAAACAGAAGTGTACTGCGATCTCAACCACAGAGGCTGAATACATTGCCATGTCTGGATGTTGTGCTCAGATACTTTGGATGAGGTCACAGCTTACAGACTATGGTTTTGCATTCAATAAGATTCCCCTGTATTGTGATAACCGCAGTGCCATCGCTCTCTGCTGCAATAATGTCCAGCACTCCCGGTCCAAGCACATTGACATACGACACCATTTTATTCGAGAGCAGGTTGAGAAAGGCGTGGTTGAATTGTATTTCGTGACGACGGATTATCAGCTTGCGGACATATTCACCAAGGCATTACCAAGAGAGCGGTCTGAATTTCTACTCCCGCGACTTGGTATGAAGAGTATGACTCCGAAAACCCTTAAACGTCTTCAGGAAGGAGAAGAGGAGTAAAGGATGGTCTTCCTATATCCTATGTATATTTGTATTTAGTTAAACACAAAAACAAAATACAAAAATATAAAACCTATACAAACCATAAAAATCAAAAAATTAGAAAATACCAAAAAAAAATCAAGAAATGTCTTCTGTAAATCGATAACATTTACGGACCTAGAAATGTCATTCAATAATGACACGGGTCTTGAAATGAAGTTCGAGTGGAAGTTCAAACTGTTTTCAAAACATGTCTTCATGGCTTGCAGTTATTTCCGACTGCAACCCGCTTTTCAATTTAAGGAAAGCAAGTCGCCAAAAAGACAGTTGTTCCAAACAACAGGAAATTAATTTTTTTCGGGCACGGATTACTTAATATCCGTGCATCCAAGGATTAATGTACGTTTCAGTGCATTCTTTCTTATTTGGAAGAGAAGTCTTCCTTGTTATAACCAAATAATTTTCTTCTTAATCGATTCTTCAGAAATTATCTGTGTTACTCACGGTGGTAAAGTGTAGTTGGAGATTCATCAATTCAGGTTTTTCAAAATAAACTTTTCAACTCAAACAACGACTACAGCTCTTTCAATCAAAAACGGGTCATTGTTTGAGGGGGAGAGTGATTTCAAGTTTATGGCATCAAACGGGTTTTTAGATCACATCATACAATTAATGGAAAAGGTTTTATAGTAATACGGGGTTATAATTTGAGGGGGAGTTAACTATTTTTAACTTAAAGGGCCAATATTGTCATTTGTTAGAACCAAACAATTAGGGCTAAAACTGCCATTTCCCAAAGTCAATTAACCTTAGAAAAACTTAAACCAAGAATTAAAAGAAGTTAGAAAGCCCAAGGACTGAAGCTGCTATATTCCAAAGTATTAGTTTAAATAGGTAGCGGTTTGATTATTTGGTCAAAATATCACTTTTCAGTTAAACATAAAATCACACACACACAGTCACGCAAACCTCTACCAAGATCGCCATCATTTGATTCTTGATTTCCAGCGTTTTTCTTGCTAAGTTTTCTAGACAGCGGGTTGAAGACCTCCAGCTCGGCATTGAGAGCTACCAGAAATAGTTGAATCTCACTAAACCATGATGGGATGCAATAGGCTACGAATACAAGCATGACTATACAATCATTAAGTCGCCTCGTGCAGTTGTGTTCCTTGTCAGTAACAATGAACGGAAGATCATGATGTTTAATGAGATTTACAAATTCAGTTATGGTACGTTGACAAATATTCTGGAAGCACTGGATTACAGATTTAAGGAGTACAAGGTTAATCGGTTCAATCCGGGTATGAATACGCGGTTTTGGACTGCTAAGGATGTGACAAGGAGCAAGGAATTTATACATGCCATTGAACGGAGACTCAAGACCAGAAGGATCTTTCGAAACTTGGAATTCTTTGTTGGTGGTCGCGTACGAGATATTGACTACAGACTACTTTAGAGAACCGAATGAGCACATCATCTCTGCATTCAGGTCAATATCTTTTGTGGTGTATATATATTGTATCTTGTACATTATAGAGTAGTGTTGTATTTAGTGTTATGTGTCAGTGTATGAATTTTTCATGAATTTTTCATTAAATTCAAAATCCTTCAAACTTATCATACCTGACACTAACAGAATCCCTCATAATTTGAGGGGGAGCAATTATATGTTCTGAATTTTTGCTTGTACATAATCAGCTCATGTTTCTCCTAAATTTTTAACATATTTAAATCCATTGGGATCCAAAATCTCAATGGGTTTGAAATTTTTGATCGTGGGAGAAATATGGGATTAAAATATGCAATCTGATAAAAATGTGATGCTAATAACTCAAGTGTGCACTCCATCCTTCATTTGCTAAACATTTTTGTAAATCGACGCACATGTTGAGGGGAGCTTTTCTGCTATGAAAAACCAATTGAGGTACAAAATCTTTGATCGTTATGTCACAAGTACCTCGGAGTTTTTTTCAATTGGTTTTATGCAAGGAGAACTGTACAAAAAAAGCCGACCATGATTTAATTTTAATCGTGAGTTATACGGTTGGTAAGTTTAGGTATTAGTTCCTATGTTCAGCCAATTGAGGGATCACCCAGGGACAATCCACTAGTTAGTGTAGAAGTCCTTAGGTATGACATAAAAAAGGACTAAGTGTGAGAATAAGGGAATAGTGCCGACTGAGATGGAGCTAGAACTGGAACAAACCCAACAAGGTTCTAGTCATGAAGTCTCGGTAAGCACTGAAGGGGTTGAAGAATGAAAAAGAAATGTAAGGATAAAAGGTGTAAAGAAAGAAGCCCTCCATACACTTAGGCAGAAACCGGGTCAATACATCTGCTGTCAGAATCATAAAGATGATTGCTGACATTGAATGTGACAACAAGTAAAGATCTTAAGAGTCCTACGCATTATCCTTGTGGTATTGCCAGAACATCTGAGTGATACCTAAGTATCACAGTGAAGATGGAAATCCTGCTAGAGCCAACATCAAACAAGCTCTTGGTAGGTGACTTGTGAGATCCTTAATGGATCAAACTTGTGTCAACTGGAAAGAAACGATGGTGTGATTCTACAAGAATCAAACTTGTTCCATGTATATGAATTGACGGTTAATGAACTTTGATAAAAGCTTAAAAACTCTCGATGTGTTACAAAAACACTTTCCTAAGTGACATGTCGATTGATTTTCAAATCAATTTTCCTCTTCAATCGGTAAGATAGTAACTAACCGATTCACTCTTATCGTACTGTCTGCTTTGAGATGTTTTGATAAAGAGAACAGGCAAGTAAGGTGATTCTGATGGTCATACATTAGAAGATCCGATACTTATACTGGAAATCCTGTCAAGGAGATTCCTCTTAAGTTGAATCTACCTGATCACAGGTTGGTCCTCACGGATCCGGAGGTTAATCCAACCAAACTCGAGCGAATGACAAAGCCATATTAGTCCACAAGCTTTATTGCTAACTGTTTTATTATAGGTTCAAGTAAAGATGGAGATAGAGATACCTCGTTCTAGTGGAGTCAAGTTCATAACCGCATGCTCATACTCGACCAACATTTATGTAGAAATCATGAAAGTTCAAGTAAAGGTTTCAATGCTTCCACAAACTCTAATGTAAACTTCTTCCTCAGCATGTCAAAGTAATGAAATTATGATGTAATAAAGACGAAGTGCATACATAATATCAAGCTTTCAAGATTGCAACAAGTATGAGCATGTCGGTCCGCGAGACACAAGACCACAAGACGACAAAAGATCACAAGTTGATAATCCGAGATTCAATTTGGCTGATGATCTCAAAGAAGCTTAAGTTCACATATCAAGTACAATTACAAGCCATAAGACAAAGATCACTACATCAAAGTACAAGATATTACATGAAGAATCAAAGACTACGAGCTAAACACAAGATCAAGATTGCTGAGCTTAAGTTAGTATTTTCTGGGGTGACCTCCCTTAGGGGGAGATTGTTAGATATTAGAAAAAGACTCGGTCACCCGGTGTATTTTACCGTTTATTGTAGCTCGTAGTTAATCGTTTAATGTATAACATTCGGTAATGGGCCGGGTATTAAACCTAACGTGTAAGCCCACTACCAAGGCCATTAGGCCGGTTTTGTATCAACTATATAAGCCTCTTCCATGCCTTGGAAAAGGTGGTTAATCATTTCATTTTACATGTTACACTTTCTTTCACTAGAAATCTTTTCTCTTACTTTCTCTCTCTAGATTTGGCTAATCCATCTATCTTCCATTGTGTCATGATTTCCAATATCCTACAACCATGTTTGTGGATCACATACACCAGCCATGGAGAACTCTGCCAGCTATAATCAACAAGTGTCTCTCTGGAAAGACAGCAAGTAATGACAAACTCAGAAAGTCGAGAATAAACATACTATGGGGGATGTTCAAAAGAGAAAATGTTGACTATCCTGAGTTGATTTGGGAAGACATTGCTTACCAGATTGATCACAGGAAAGAAAAGAGATCAAGACGAGAAAACATACCATATCTGTTAGGATTCTTGATTTGATAAGCAAAATATATAAAAGAATTGAAAACAAAAGACTAAAATCTTACAACTATGTAATTCAACCAAGATGGAACGATTTTAAGAATTATTGAAGATTTGGTCAAAGATTTACAAGTAAAGACTAGGAAAGTATTTATGTGATTAATGTTATTTAATGTGATTTAAATAGTTTCTTTATCTATTGATTTACTTCCTTTGTAAGCCATGATCTCTCCCTATATAAAGAGATCATAGGCGTGTAGTTTTAAACATCCCATAGAAACATCGACTGATGAGAGTCGAATGGTAAAGGTGTGTGTGTACACCGGAGTTAGTTATCTAGTTAGTTAGTTAGTACACCATAATTAGTTAGTGTAGCCCAAGTTTATATTGGGTAATAGGGAAAACGTTCAAATAGAAAACTTATTTGATAATATTACTCTTTTTATTAATCGCGATGTGCATTCAATATATATCTTAAGAAACTAATCCTAGTTGAGCTTAAATCGATCCACAATTGGTATCAGAGCCTCGTGGCTCTCGATCTAGGATACAAGGTTCTGATTCGAAGAAAAGGAGGGTTTTGGTATTCTGATTGATGTCGTCTTGTATGATGGATAAGGAGCAGCAGCAGAGGTATGTTCTTATGTATTCATATCAAGACGAAGAGTGAACAAAAACCCTATAATTCCTGATGGGTTTGTGAATGTTCATAATGTTGATATTGCTTATGGATGCTAGTTTGTTATTTAATGCAATATTTAATGGTCGTCTGTTTGCTGGTGAAAAAGAGTGAAGATTGCATATTGGGTCTTAACAACTGTAAAGGACTAATGGGATCTGAGAGAGCAAACGGAACAAACCTCCCATTCTTATAAACGTGAGTCAGTAAAGATATTTAAGTGGACGTTATGACATATGTCATGTTAGACACAGGTTCAGGTTGTGTTCGCATGTGCTTGACTTTTTTATGGATTCCATTGATTGATATCGTTTACTGAGGTCTTTCATAGGACTTATGACGTTTATGAAGAAGCAGTAGGTGTGATCGATATAGGTCTAATATTCAATCATGGTGCGATTGATGTTTATCGTTTATGGATCTGATGTTCGTGATTTTATGATATCAAAGAAGAAACATGATGCTATACGTGATGAATATAGTTGAGTCATATTGATTCGAAACCCTAAAACATAGTTGAGGGATTATAATCAATTGTATGATCGTAAGTGATAAAAGAAAGGAAGGAGCTCAAAGTACTATTCGAACCATAGTACTGCTACCCAAGGAATTATGAAAGTACTGCTAGTTTCGTCCGATATATGATTAATACTGCTAGTATCGACCGACATCGGACAAAAGAAGATTTTTGGATGGATCAAGGTAAAGTACCGCTGCTGTTTGTGAAAGTACCGCTAGTGTTATCCGATATCTTAGAACGTACTGCTTGCTTTATCAGATATCGAGTAATACATGAATTTTGGTTTTTGGATGGATTTGGATCTCGAATGCTTCGTTTAAGGGGAAGTTAACGGATTGATTTTTAAATGTTCTTAAACATTTAAAAGGCTCGTTTTTGGAGATTATTTTTGGATCTATTGAAGATGTGGTTACGAAGAAGATTGTTTATCACTTATTTGACGGTGAAGTGGAATTATTTGGGTTTGTGTTTTATCATACCTTTTAGTAGGAGGTAACTTGTTTGTGTTTTCAATGTTGTGACGAAGACTTGACAAATCTAGCAAAGGTGTGTGATCTAACTTATGGTGCTCAATGCTCACATTTGCTATCACTTTGGTTATGTGTCTCATAAAAGATGAGGATTTGGTCAAGAGATTGCGATCTACTTATATTTCACAGATTTATTTATAAGTTTGGATTCACGTAGATAGTACAAGATATAAGACACAAGTTTAGGTTATTCTACTTCAGCATCAAGTTCGTTATACTTAGTTTACTTCATCAGTAATCATTACATAAAGCCTACAGAATTGAAGATTCACAAAATGGTTAACATATGGATTTTAGAGGAAGCTTATTGTTAAAATGTTAATCCATTTACATGCACCACTTGAGGGGAAGTGTTTCGTTACTACTACTGATCTTTATTACTACTGCTAGTTTATGTTTCTACTGCTCAAAGTCATTTTTTTGTATTATGCTTCATGGCGGGTATTTTGAGTATTGGAAGGTTGGATTAGTAGTTGTGGTATATGGTTTGTAGCTGTTTTGATTCAAGTTGCATATCTACAGAAGACCCCTATCTGATAATTACAAAAAGGGGAAGAAGATTACAAGTTTATCGATTTGTAGCTTATTATATGTGGTGGCATAATACAAAGGATATCTACTTAAGGGGAAGTTTGGAAGGATTTTGTTTCATTCAGGAGATGATTACATTCAACTTGAGGGGACAGCTTTGGCATTTATGATGAAGTTCGTATACCGGCTTTGTTTGTTTTGTATCATACAACATAGGGAAGATTGTTGGGATTCTTGATTTGATGAGACAAAATAAATAAAAGAATGAAACAAAAGGACTAAATCTGGCAACTATGTAATTCTACAAAGATGGAAGATTTTGAAGAATTAATGAAGATTTGGTCAAAGATTTACAAGATAAAGACTAGGAAAGTATTTAATGTGATTTAATGTTATTTAATGTGATTTAAATAGTTTCCTTATCTATTGATTTACTTCCTTTGTAAGCCATGATCTCTCCCTATATAAAGAGATCATAGGCGTGTAGTTTTAGACATCCCATAGAAACATCGACTGATGAGAGTCGAATAGTAAAGGTGTGTGTGTACACCGGAGTTAGTTATCTAGTTAGTTAGTTAGTTAGTACACCATAATTAGTTGGTGTAGCCCCAAGTTATAGTTGGGGTAATAGGGAAACGTTCAATGAAGAAAACCTTGTTTGATAATATTGCTTTCTTATTATTCCGTTGTGCATTCAATATTATCTGTAAAACTAATCCTAGTTGAGCTTAAATCGATCTTCTCAATATCCCTGATTCAACAAAATCATCATCAATCACTTCCTGAAATAACACAAGTCTCTCACCAACCTCAACTATCAACACTATCATACAATCAAGGATGATGGTATTGTGATATGTGTTTAATCACATATCATTTTTCCTTATTAAAATGAGCTTAAATGACCAAAAATACATAGAAAATACATTGTATTTGTTTGTATTGTGAATTTTATTATGCAGGTAACGGATATACCAAAAATGGACAAAAAACGAAGCCAAATTAGACAAAACCGAGCACGGGATTAGAAAAGCATGGGAAACGAAGCCGAAGGCATATTCATTAATGAGCCAACCCGTACCCATTTTATGGGCCGGATCAACCCATTAATAATAAAAACTTATGCCTTTTACAAGCCTTAAAATCAAAATATTCCAAGTCTATTTCATATGTTATCAAAATCTTGGCCCGTGTTATAATTAAAAGCCTAATCCCGCACCGTTATCGAAGTCAAATGATAAAACACAGGTAAACTTTTACTGTTTATCTCTTTCACTTCCCTCCCGTTTTTACTCACAACAAAAACACAAGTAAACCACCCCTTCACTCCACACACACGTACCCTTCTAGAAGCTCCTGACACGTTTGCATCACCCAAGGCCACCCTGGTGATCCCTAGCAATTTCATTGGCTGTGGTTTGCTGGCACATGATCCAAGGGTGTAAATTGATAAATTACAAGTTTGTTAGAGATCAAGGGTCAAGATGGAAGCATATGGGACGCTCCTCAAGCCTAGAAACTTCTCTCCATTGCTATAAATAGGGCTGCAGTCACACAGAGAAAAGAATCTAGCTTATAGTAGTCTTTAGTGTAGCTTATTTTAGTGATTTAGCTTATTTTCAGCTTATTGTCTTTTATTAATGTAATTTTCCTTTTTCAAGCTTGTAACCTTTTCATTATCAATAAAAGTTTAGTTTTCATTTGAATTGTGTTCTAAAATTCTGTTTTAACTTTTATGGAATTATGGTTTGTATGTGTTTAGATATAAGCTAATAAGCTTAATAAGCTCTCTAATACCTATTAAGCTAGCTCTTATTAAGTTAATCTTACTAAAGTTTAACTGAATAAGAATTTCACCTTAAAACACTCAAAAAGTCATAATAAGCTATTGTGGAAGATAAGCCAGAAATGGATGGGCTTATGGGTCTTACCAGCTTGTTTTTAACAAGCTGGAGCTTGTAGATAAGCTCTAAAGAGCAACTTTAGTCCTTGTTTGAGCAAAGGACAAGGTACTTTTTCTTCTACTTTATTTCTAGCTTAATATCTATTTTAGCTTATTAAACTGCTTATTGTTGCTTAAATATGTTTATATATGCTTAATCTGCCTTAGTTTAGCTTATATTGTCTTAAATATTAAGTTTTCATCATTAGGATTAGTTTTATTTTAGTTTTATATCAAACTGCTTATTTCTTAGTTGAAACTGCCTATAAGCTTAGCTTATTGTCCTGTGCTTATTAATCTAAAATCTGAGCTTATTTGTCATTTAATAGCATGTTTGATCATCTGTCTTCAATAATCCATGGTTTTTAAGGTTTAATTCAGCTTAAAATTGGTTTTCATAAATTTAAAGGGGTGTTTGGGTTAAGAAGAATTAACATAGTAAAAAGTCTTGCAGGCTGTTTTAGTCATCTTAATGGATTTCATAAGCTCAAATTAGGTCTAAGTAGTAGCTTACATAAGTCTAGAATAAGTTTTGTTTAGTCTTTAGTTAGTTTTATCAAAATCTCATTTCTGCCATTTCAAAAGAGTTCTAAACTATCTTTTTAGCTAAGATTTATAAAAGGTATTCTTAAGGTAAGTTTTTATGTTCAAAATGTGTTTCCATTGCATCAAATTGTATCTGTTTGGAGTCATTAGACCTTGGAATCTCATTTTGAATATTTAAGCAAAAATTTACTCAAGTTAAGTTAGTTAGTAGGCTGTTCTTAGAGGTGTGATTTGCAGATCAATAGTGGGCTCATTTTAGCTTGTCTTTGATTGATTTTGGTTGCTTTTAGCTTATTGTCACCTTTTTTTCAATCTGTTTTTAGCTTTTAGGTTTATCAAAGTAGTTTTTGAGTCTTTAGTCTTAGTTGCTAATAGCCTTTTCATTTCAAAAAGTCAAAAACAAAATAGTGTAACTGTCCCTTTTCAACTTATCTTTTCAGCTTATTTACTTAATAATTTTGCTTAAATTCAGCTTTTATGTGTTCCTTGGGGACTAGTCTTTATCTGTTTTAAGTCTTTAGCTTATTCCTATTGCTTATTAGGAAAATAGCTTAGCTCAAAGTTTGTCAAAAGTCCTTTTAAACTGTTTTTGAGTCTAACTGTTATAAGGCGTTTGGTAGTTTTTAGCTTATCTAGTTTGCTTATTTCTTGTAATTAGTACTTATTAGGTATAAGTTAAGACCTGTTTCAAGCGTTTTAGTCTTTAGGTTAGCTTATTATTGCTTATTGAGTCCTCAAAGTCCAAACAGTTCTAGCTTAATGTCTTCTAGCTTTAGTCCTAAACTGTCATTTTGATTGTGCTTAATCTAGCTTAATAATAAGTTCTGTCAAAAGTTGTTTCATTAAAGTTGCTTTTATTTGCTTATTTTTTATCTTTTCAAAAATAAAAATAAAAAAAATATAAATTTTCAAAAAAGGAAGTCACAGGGTTCGAACCTGTGACCTCCTTCACACAACACCAACACCTCAATCAACTACGCTTGTGGGTCTTTGTTGTTATACCTATGCACCATATAATTCTTTTGCATTTTTAGTTCTAAGCTTAATTAAGCTTATTTGATTTTTAACAGCTTATTTGTTTTAGCTTTTTGAGTTATTTTTCTTTGAAAACCTTATTTTTAGCTTAAAGTATTTTTAGGAATTTTCTTAAACTTTTAGGATTAAGTTTAGTATTTTTAATTAAATTTTTATTATTACTTAGTTTAAAAAAATAGTTTAACTAGTTTAAAAATAAAAAAAATAATTTTTGTGTTTTAAAAAATAGGTTAATGCATTTTAGCTTAGAAATTTGCATTTTGAGTTTTTAGAGTTTTAATTTGTCATTTTTAGTTAATTAGTTAGTATAATTTAATTATTAATTAGTTTTTAATTGCTTTAATTGTCGTTAGAATTTAATTGTGCCTTTAATTCTAGTTTAGCGTGCCTTTTATGTGCTTTCCCTTTGCGTTTTTAGATTTAGAATCCAAAATCCAAAATATTGATTATTCAAGCACGCGATCACGAACCGAAACAAGGTTTTCAATTCACACTTCGTCGGGATACGACATCCGAGAGATAAAATATTGTTTATCCTCAAGTAATTTTCATATCAAACGGGATTCTCTCTATACTATTACTTATTTGGTATTTTAGGATATATATATATTTTATATATAGTCTATAATATCCATATCAAGTTTTTGACGCCGTTGCTGGGGAAGTTGTAAAACGAATATCGAGTTGAAGTTTGAAGATTAGTGCATTGAAGATCCTTCTCCATAAAAATACAAAAATATTTTTATAAAACCATAAAAATACAAAAATATTTTGTTTTCAATTTATTTCATTATTAAAAGTATAAAATACCAAAAAAATTAAAAAATAACAAAAATAACCATTGTGTCACTTGTAAAAACGGCTCACCTTTAGATTAACAAACTTTAAGAGAGGTATAAGGAGGGTCGATCCTACGAACTTCGACCCGAAAGGAGAAGGTTTTTAAAATGCTTCGCGCTTACCCGCTCCTCCGCTTCTTTGTGTGTTTTCTAGAGAGCTACCGTGTACTTTTGACTATCGGTTTTAAAAAAATCTTTTTATTTCTCTTATTTTGTTTAGTGCATGCGCACTCGCTTTTCATCGAAATTAATTGTTGAATCTTCCACGATTCCGAAGCGACGTAATCGTAGACGTTCCAAGCAAATAGTCGAACCCGACCTTCGAACTATTGTAGAGACTCTTCCGTTGATAATATGACGGTAAAGTGAAACTATCTGTCGGAATTGCTCAAGCACACCACGAGGGGTTACGGAGATGCTATTGTAATACCTCCTATATTGCCAAAAAAATTTGAGCTTAAGTCGGGTTATACAAATTAGTAAACTTCGAGCCAATTTCTATGGTTTTGTGAGCGGACTTACGACCCTTTACTGCACACATTCGTTGGTTTTTATAAGATCACGTCTACGCTTTTAAATATAAGAGTGTTCCACACGATGCTATCAAGTTGATGCTTTTCCCATTTTCTATTGAGGGGCCGCCTGGATTTGGCTTGAAAAAGACCCCCCTCATTCTATCCTTACATGGGAATATCTTGTTTCTAAGTTTGTGAATTACTTCTTTCCTCCTTCGAAGACTACGAATCTCAAGAACGATATCACGAATTTCCAACAAAAGTTTGATGAAATGTTTAGTGAGGCATGGGATCGTTTTAAAGATCTTCGTAAATACCCACATCACGGTTTTTCAAAATTGGACCAAATCGATACATTTTATAATGCTTTGACACAATCCGATCAAGATTCTCTAAATGCAGCCGCCGGTGGTAATCTTTTGAACCGTACTCCTCAAGATGCTTTGATGATTATTGAGAATAAGTCGAAAGTACGTACTTCACTAAACAAACCGATTGTTTCAAAAGTAAGTACTACTACTTCTTCTTCATCTCCTTCTCCAGATGTAATCGCACTTACCGCGATCGTTAAGGAATTAGTGCTTATGAACAAGGCTAATAAACAAGCTTTCGTGAAAGCCGTAGAAGAGATTTGTGTTACTTGTGGTGGACCGCATCCGTACTATGAGTGTCTTGCTACTGATAGCAACACTTTTAATGCTTCTGCAGCCACGGGGAACTACAATCAAGGTTCTACGGGTACGATACCGTCATCAGGAGACCCCGATATTATGTTGCTAGCAACCAAATGGGACCACCCGGTTTTCCTCCTTCGAATGTGCAAAACAATTAAAACTACAATTGGTACAATCAAAATCAAGGAAATTATCAAGTCCCGAACAATCAAGGAAGAGGGCAAAACCTCAATCAAGGAAACAACAATTATCAAGCTCTGAATTATCAAGCTCAAGTTGGACCTTCGAATGAGTTAACGAACTACATGAAAAGTAATGAAGCTACTTTGAGAGCCATGCAAACTCAAATGACTAATATGAAGATGGAATTGAAGAATGAATTCAAATTTTCTCTTGATACAAGAATCAATAAGATAGAAAATCAAAACAATCAAATAATGAACATGTTAACTAATCTTACTATGCAAAGGCAACGTAACTCTGGTTCCGGGTTCTATTCCTAACAGTTATATCCATAGCTAAACAGAGAGGTGAAGTGAAGCTATTACCACTCCGAAGTGGTGTTGCTTTCGAAGTGAGTCCTACGACTTCCAACTGCTCCTTCTCATTCATGAAGGAAGTGAAACGTGAAACCGAGGTAATAAAGGACAAGGTGCAAACTACAAGTTTAGGAAGTACCGCACACGTCTAACCTCTGGTTGTCCAAGTTCTAATTCCGGAGCGCGATGTTGCTCTGAAGCCTAATCCTAAACCATCGATTCCTTATCCTTCAAGGCTTAACGACCAAAAGCTCCATGAAAAAGCTAATAATCAAATGTTGAAGATTCTTCAAATGTTTCAAAGATTACACTTTGATATTAGCTTCGCGGATGCTCTTCTTCATATGCTGAAGTTTGCTTCTACATTTAAGAGTCTTTTAAGTAATAAGGAAATATTATTCGAATTAGCATGTACTCTATTAAATGAGAATTGCTCGGCGGTGCTCCTTAAGAAGTTGCCCGAAAAACTTGGTGACCCCGGCAGATTTCTCATACTGTGTGATTTTCCGGAGCTAGATGAGTGCTTAGCCTTGGCCGATCTTGGTGCTAACGTCAACTTAATGCCTCTTTCCGTATGGAAGAAGTTTTTGCTCCCGGAACTTACTCTGACTCGCATGACACTCGAACTTGCAAACCGATCGTTTGCTTATCCGATTGGTGTTGCCAAAGATGTTTTTGTAAAAGTAGGAAAGTTTCATTTTCTGGCCGACTTTGTTGTAGTGGATTACGATGTCGATCCTCGGGTTCCCCTCATTCTCGGGAGGCCTTTCTTGAGGACGGCACGAGCATTAATCGATGTACACGGAGAAGAACTTATTTTAAGAGACGGAGATGAACAATTGATCTTTCATACTGACACCACTTCGAAATATCCTAATGAGCATAGAATTGAGTCGGTTAAAATGATTAATTTCATTGATGTATCATGCGAGGATAATTTCGAAGAAGTGCTAAAGATTAAGAAGTTATCTCATCATTTAAGTGGCAGTACCACTTCTACACCTGATTCTTCTCCTAGTCTCACACCGGTTGAGACTAGTGATTATCTTCTCGAGGAGTTCGCCGATGAACTTGCTCTTCTTGACCCATTTCCACCGGGAATTGGTGATGCCGACTTTGATCCGGAGGGAGACATTCGTCTACTTGAGAAGTTATTAAATAATGATCCATCATCTCCTCTCCTTCCGAAAGAACTTAATTTTGAGGAACTTAAAACGATAAAATCTTTGATTGATGATTTTCCCCCTCTTGACGTCTTAGGGGGTAATTCTGTGATTTTCTCGAATCCTCTTTCTGTTTCTAATAAAGATTTTACCTCTAGTGATGACGAGTCACCCCCTGAGGCGGATGTTCTAGAGGAAAATTTTAAGATTTATTCAAACCCTCTTTTTGAATTTGATGAAGAATACATCTCTAGCAACGTAAATCCTCTTTTTAATGAGGTGTTAGAAGACATCGAGAGTGAGGACTCTTATTTTTCTAACCATGATGAGCCGGCTTTACTAGTTACGCCTCTTTTCGATGCTAATGAGGATGAGTGTTTTGACCCAGGGGGCGATATTGATGAGATCGATGCTTTTCTAAATATTGATGTTTCCACGGATATTGAGGACAGTTATCATAATTCGGAGGGAGATATAATCTATCTTGAAAATATGCTTAATAATGACACAATCCCTTATCTCCCTCCCGAGGTGTTTGTAGATCATGACCCAAGAAGCTTAAAGGATGAACCTGATAATGATAATTTGAAGAGTATGGTCAAAGTTTTTAACCCCGACATCTCCGCTTATAGTTTATATTCCTTAGAGCCGGTGGCATATGAAAGTCCGATGGAAGTTTGCTCTTCCACATGTTTCGTCCCTAATATCACGATGATATGGGGAGAGTCAAGCTAGAGACTCGCACAAAAACAAGCGCTTCGTGGGTGGCAACCCATGCTTATCCCTAGTAGTAGTATATTAGTATAATAGTTATGAATAAGTGTGACGTGAGGAGGCTCGCCTCTTCCTTTCTCGTGTTTCGTGTTTTGTGTTTTATGTCCAGGATTGCCCGGATTATGAAGACTCTCGTGCTCGTGGTTTTGTCCATCGTTTACTCGAGCTTCTATCCTTAGCATGCTTATATATGGGAATCTGATATCCTAGATCTTATTGATTAACGTTTATCTATTAGCATAATTAATAAACGGCTTTAGATTTACGTAGAGACCCTTTTAAACATTGAGGACAATGTTTAGTTCTAGTATGGGGGTATCTTTCGATTTGATCTTACTTGCATTTGCCTTGTCTTCACGTAACCCCGTTTTACCACCAAAAATAGTAAAAATATGTGATTTTAGGCCAAAATTAAAAAAAATTCAAAAATAGAATAAGTGTTTTGACATGAATTTTTGTCTTTTTGAGAATAAATTTGACTTGATCGAGCATGTTGCGCTCTAGCTTGCCCCTTAACTTATATAAATTTATGTTTTTGCTAGTCTTTTATACAAGAAGCTTTAAAACGCGAATTCTAGCTTGAAAAAGCCAAGAGTTTGCAAGTTTCCATAATAGACTTTAAATATGCAAAGTTTGTTTTTATTAGACTAAGCATTCGCGAATCTTTTTATTAAAGATTTTAAATTTGCGAAGAACGAGAAATGATAGAGTTGAATATAAGTTAGATGTTAAGCGTGGAGTAGTTGGATCTCTTTAGAGCTCATAGAGGTTAATTGTGGCTTTTTGCTCCCACCAGCTTAATAAACGTTATATAATTGTTGAATAAATAAAGTTACTTTGGTTTTTGCGATTCTTAGTTTAGATCACTTCGTAGAGATTCCTTCTGGTGAAAGTAAGGTACACATCGAGGTTTTGTCAGTGTTGTGGGGAAATAGGCTACCGATTCTTGACGGCTCGCTACCGTTGTCTAGGTAGTTAAAAGACCACATGACTTGAAATTTGGCTAATAATAATAATGTAATAAATCAAAGCCGAAATAAGACTTCTGAATCATGATTGGCTCGCATACCGATGTGACAGTCGTTTAAAGGGTGGAGGTAATAATAATAATAAGAAGAACTATGGGCTGATAAAAGTTTACTGTCTCTGGTCGGTTCGCTACCGATGTGGCAGTCTTCAAAAGAAGGCCCATAGTAAGAATAATAAATCCGAGACTGATAAAAGTTTATTGCATCTGGTCGGTTCGCTACCGATGTTGTAGCCTTCAAAAAGGTCAAGGATCTCCTAGTCGATGTGACAACCATGACTTGAGCAGGTTGGTCAAACCGTAGTGTTGACCTAAATGTATCTGTTGCAATGTATGGTTATGTGTTTATACGTGTTTATATGTGTTTGTGTGGGATAAGTGAGATTGGATAATCAATCCATTGAGCGTGATCGTCTCATTGGGATTGGATTTATGTTGAATTTTGTGAAGTTCATTTCGTTCACTTTTGGTGACAAGGAAATGATTTCGGTGATTGAAGCGGTTTCGCGTTAATTGTGTAAGTAATTATACGTATACGTATTTTTTGTGTTAGTAATTTAAGATAGTTTTGGTACTTAGTAAGCGTTAGTTAGAGAAATGAGTTATTTAATGGAGAAATTTCATTTTAATCACTTATAGTGATAATGAAATTGATTAGGTATTTTGAGAGAATTGTTTTGGTTAATATGTGGATGTCCATGTGATAGATTAAAATGGGAAGTGTGTCATTTGTGAAAAAAAATGAGTTTGTTAAAATATGAGAGTTTTTGAAAGACTTTCTATTTTTAGAAAGTGAATTTGTGAAATGAAAAGTATTTTTGGAAAGTTAATTATTTTTAAAAGTCTAGTAAAGTGCGTTTAAGCAAAAAGGTATGTGCAAATAAGCTTAGGTTTTTATAAAAACTTAAGGTAAAGGTAAAGCAAATAATTAAGAAATTAATAAATAAAAAAAAATATATTTTTAATAGATGAATAGTAAAAACGAATTTAAAGAGGATAAGGGGAAATAAAAGAAAAAAAAGAGAAGAAATTTTTTAGGGTTTAAGGTATTTTCTAATTCTTTGTTTAATTCTAGTTTTTTATTTTAATTCTTGTAATCTAAGCATGATGGATTAGGTTTAATCATGAAAATAAATTAGGGTTTATAAATTAGGGTTTTAAATTTTCTGGAGTTTATAGTTTAATGATGATTGTTTGATCATTGGTTCAATTGGTTTCGTGATTTAATCATGCGTTAGGGTCTAGATCGCCCGAATTAGTTGTTTGATTCACTGCAGAAAATTAGGCAGTTTTGTAATAGTCATAACTCAATCATAAATTATCAAACAAACAATTTACAACATACTGGAGATAACCTCAGAGAGTCTACTTTCCAGCAAAGTTGGTCTTGTGAGTTTTTATGGTCGGGAAGTGGATCAAAAGGTCGTTACAAAATCAGTGTGTAAAACTGTGATGAATTTCAGTTTTGGTTTTGATTTTTCTAGAAATACTTAGGCATCTAGTTAGAGGCTCAAAATCACGTGGAAGTTATTTTATATATTGTGTGTGACCCCTTAATTTTTTCTAAGCCTATAATGAGGTTTAAATTGGTTATCTAACGTCATACTTTTAGGGAGTTAGATTCTGGACGAATTCTGGACACTTTGGATTAATGAATTTCTAAAAGGTATTTGTAAAAGGGGGCTTTGGGAGAGCTATGAGAGGTTCATAGGACATATATGTAGCATGGTGAATTTTAGTTTGAATTATAGAAGTGTTTAAGTGGTACGTTTAGGACGTGTAAGTGAGTATAAAACTTTGCTCAAAACCAGAAAATTTAAAGTGTAGCACTGAAGTGTAAATGGCATATGTAGGAGTTGGAAAAGGGTTAAAATCAAGTATAGAACTATGGTAGATAGTTTAGATATCCATCATAGTTGAGGTTACATCATATTGGGTTGAATGCCTAATTAATGGTAGCTTATTGTGTGCTTAATTGTATAGATTATCCGTGAAGTGCTTGTGAAGCTTTTGTTGGATTCTTTTAGGAAGCTAAGCATCAGGTGAGTTTCATAGTCCCTTTTTTAATGTTTTAAATTAGGATGGAAATGATGCTAAGTGTTTTGGAAATGTTTTGAATTGGTGTAATTATGTGTTTTGATTGTGCGTGGACATTATGTGACTGCATATGGCTTGTTGTTGCATGATATTGTGTTGTGTTGAGGATCATTAATAGTGGGGATGATCA
>BQNB010021226.1:0-64506 GCA_026074375.1 Tanacetum coccineum | reverse complement strand
GAATCTTCTTTTGGCTACATCAATTGGGATTTACCCTTTGTTTTTTATGCAGGGTAAAATGAAAGAGATGATGAATAGTAAAAATGGGTTTTCCCGCGCTTCTTTTCTTTTCTTTTTATAACTTTGGTTGACTCGGGGGTAAAGGGATGGGCTTTGACCTGGGCTTGGGTTTTCTTTATAAAGGATTGGACCGGTTAAATGGTTTTAATGGTTTATAGTTATAAGGAGTTAACGACCGTTAGTCTTTATAATAAAAAGACTAACGGTGTTAGGGTTTTAAGGACTTTTGGTGAAAATGAGTTAACATTAAGGGTATTTTGGGTATTTTCAAGGGTTTTGTCTTCTTGTGGTTGACCAATGTTGACCAAGGATTGACTATGTTGACTTGATGACCTTTTTGCTAGAAACTCCCGGCTTTTGTGCACTCTATCCGATCCCGTGTCCGTGTTTGTCCGGTTTTGACCGTTTTCTTGGGATTTTTGCAACATCCGTACCTACACATTCACAAACAACAAAATACACAAATACAAGCATATTTTTACACATTTTGATCATTTAAGGGCCATTTTTGGTATAATAAAGATATGTAATTTCTCACATATCAATCACCTAATGTAATAAATGTTGATACACAAGGATCAAATAAGCTTTTGGAAACAAGTCATGATACATCTAATAAAGTTTTTAAAACTGAAACTTTTATTAAGAATCTAAATGTTAATATCATGACTTGTAATCATCTTTGCAATGGGATGTCATTCATTTTCCTAATCAAGAATTTGTATGTGCCGTTTGGCATCCCGTTCAACCGTACGTTGTTTTATATGGATGGGATTAATTTGGAGAAAAAGGTCGAACTTAAAGACCAGCTGAAACAAAAATGCTTCCTAGGAGACAACCTGGTCATTTTAATTGTTTGTCGCATTTTAATTATTTGTTGCACGAGTCTGTCTTCCCAGACACTCAATAAGGCGTATTGAACCCATCTGGATACGGAGTATTGAGATGTATGGACGTTATCAGTTTTTAAAACTAAATATTTAAATTCCAGTAATTTAATTGTTTCTACAGGAACAATACGGCGTATTGATCCCTGTACAGTTGTATGTTTAATTGTTTTCTTGTACCATTGTAGCGAGATATAATTTGCACTTGTCTTCTAATCTTTTTTATAGGACCTTGCTGAGACTATGATATGGTATATGCTGAAAAAGACTTGTGTTAAACTTATCCGGGCATTCTGAAGCCCTAGTCAACACACTTTTTGCTCAAGAACTCATCATGTAGAATTATCACGAGCAAAACATCAGGGAGTTTTCCGTTCTAATTATATTTTCCCTTATTATTTAATTGTTTTATCTATACAACGAAGACGTTGTATAATTTAAGTGGGGGATGGAGAATTAGAAGGGGTTTTTTTTTTGGGGGGATGGAGAATTAGAACGTACTTGTCTTCTTTTTTATAAAATAACATGCAAAATGCTTAAAAATTGTCAAAATTTAAATTTTTTTAGCATGACTTTTGTAAAAAATCACTAGTTACATACCAAGCGCACTATAACCTTTGATACATATTGTGGGAATTAAGCCTATTCCGTTTCCAATTGTTACTAATTCACACATATTTATGAGTGTGCCGTCGTGATGTATTTGTGGACTTAGAATTGGCTGGTATATCACACGGAGGACCGCCATGATTAGTACTATGGATTTAGATGAAAGAACATGTTCAACTGATAAATTTCTAGGATTCAACTAAATAGCATACATGTCGTAAAAATAACTAACTTCACTGGTTAGTTAACTCCCGTGTAACCCTTGATTACTCTCATTTTTAGAGTAAAATTAATCCTTCAAATAGTATAGTAAAATTTAGTATAAGGATTAGTCAATAATTGTTGTCATAAAGTATCCTGCGAGGATTCTAGAAGATTACTTTTATCCAAAGTAAAATTCAAAACCTTCCCGAGTCGTATCCTGACAAAGTGTGAATTGAGAATCGGTTAAGTTCGTGATCGTGTGATTTGAATGGTTTTAACAATTTTGATTTGGTTTCCTATTTCTAACAAATATATTTCTCAAACACGTAAAAACAAGCAAACAATAAGGCAAATAAAAGATATGGCGTTGGGACGTAACGGTGAGTTAATAAAAACGCGACATTTTTAAGCATGTACATTAAATTTTAAGCCCTACGAATAGGCAAATTTAATTTTTATAAATCCTAAATGACTAAAAATAATTTTCAAAAAAAGAATTATATTTTTTTGATTTTTATTTTATTTATTATTAATTAAAAACGAATTTAATCTAAAAAATGCATAAAAAGTATTAAACTAAATTATAAAAAATTCCAAATACAGTACTGAAAACTTACTTATGATTTTGGAAGAACTATGAAAAAATGCACATAGAAAATTTTGTTGAACGCAATCTTAAGCATTAAAAAGAAATAAGCATTATATAAGCATAATGGACAAAAAGAGTGTATTTAATATAAGTAAACTAAACCTATAATCTGGAAAAAGACCCTAGTGGCAGTTGGTGATGGAGTGTGATGTCTAAGGTTTGAAGGTTGAAGGGATGTCCAGGTTCAAAAAACTGTGACTCCCTTTTAACTAAAACCATTTTATTTTTAATTTTTCTTTTCGAAAAATGCTTTTATCACATGAAAATTAAGCAACTTTTGTGAAAGACCCTTTGACAAAAACTTTGATATTAAGTAGGTAAAATAAATTAAAGGACAAAATAGCTAAGTTTAAACTTTTATACTATGAACCTAACTGATGGAATTTTTTTTAAGGACATAAAAAGCAAATGATAAGCAAATAAGCTGAATACTAACAACTACTAATACCTAATAAGCTAAATTGACTAAAATAATCTAATAAAATGGCGGAAAAGCTCAAAAAGTTGGAAGTGAAAGGAGAAGAATTTAAACTAGAGATGACAAACAAAAGACCACTTTTTAAGCTAACTATAAGATCAAATAAGGCATAAGAATAAGGTATAGACAAAAAACAAATGAAGTTTGACCTCCAAAGAACTCATAAAAACTACTTTTAGGAAATTTGACCTAAAAATAAGCTAGAAAAAAGAATTTAAAAACTTAACAGACTAAAACTATTTTTGGCTTTTTGATTTTCTTATTAAAACTTGCAGCTTAAAATAAGACAGATTAAGCTAAGAAAAAGGTTTAAAAACTTAAAACATATCAACTGCTTGACTCAATAAGCTAATTCAAACAAAAATTAAGCTAGGTTAAACATAAAAATAAGCTAGACCAAGGATTTAAAAAGTGACAGACTACTATGAACTTTTTGGCCTTTTTGGATTTTGAAGGAAAAATAAGATAAATGCAGACCTAATTTAAACTAGTAAAGGCAAAAGCAAAGACTTACAAACTGAAAAAAATAAAGCTTAATATGCAAAGAGCTTATATTCACAAAATCAGACGATAAATCAATCTTAAACTTATTTGAATTTGCCATTGAAAAATGGTTTTTTTTAGTTTGAAATTTGAAACTTAAGAACTATGAAGTATTGTCTCAAAATTTTATTGACAAGTGCCTCTTAACCAATTTAACTCTATGCATAATGGAAAAAACAGGCATGAAAAATTTACTCTAATAAGCCCTTAACTAAATTATCAATTAGTACTATGACAAGTTAAAAACTACAGATTAAACCATGATTGTAACAAACCAAAACTTGAATTTTAAACTTAACAGTTGAATTAAACTAAACTACTAGACTAGGTTTAAAGCTAAGGAAAACTGAATTTTAAAACCAAAAATAGTTTATACCATTTTTGACCCATTTAGAGTCCATGACCCAAACACTCCTTTAAAAACATGGATTAGCATTTTTATACTACATAGATTTGAATTAAGCTCAATCTTGCAATAACAGATATTAAACTAGGCTAATAAAGAAATAATAAGCAAAAACTAACAGATAATAAGCATCAATAAGCTAATTTTAAAGCTAAACAATAATTAAGCTAAAAAAATTGTAAAAGAAAGAGGAACTTTGTCCTTTGCACCAAAAAGGACTGAAATGCTCATAAAAGTAATCAAACTTATGCTCCAGGCTTATCAAATGATAAAGCTGGTGGTGTCCATAAAGCCCATCATTTTTTGGCTTATCTTCCTTAATTAAGCTGAGGAAAATTTGAGGAGAAATGAGTAATCTAATAAGCTTTTCAGTTTACGCTTTTAAGGGCTTAACTAGCAGTGTTAACAAGTTAAGTTGTATATAAGGAGCTTATGGAGCTTATGTTCATATTTAGAAAAATTTCTCATAAAAGTAAAAAACACAATTTTAAAGTAAATGCTATTTTATTAATCAGACAAGGATTACACTGGCTTTTAAAGGGAAAAATTATATAAGAAAGAAAATAAGTGGAAATAAGCTATTCTACTCTACTCTAAATTATCCTACTCCTAGATGATTTGCTCTGTGTGGTGAGGCCTCCTTTTATAGGAGTGATGTGAAGCTTCTAGTCCTTCCAACGCTTCCTCAACTCTAATCTTGGCCCTCCAATCTAAGCCGCCTCAATCCTTCAATCTTTTGAGCCGTTAGATCTGTTCCATGTCACAATAGCCAATCAATTAGCTGGGGATTGCCAGCGTGGCTCCCAAATGTGTTAGATATGTCAGGGCATCCTTCTAGAAACAAGAGGCGAGCTGGAAGTTTTTCTATTATTTCTGGTTTTACCATCATTGACGATGATGATATGACAAAAGATGTTGTGCTCGGCATGAAATTTTACAAGAAGTACGCATCTTTCCAAAGGATTATGAAGAGATTTGCTCTCGGGAATAATTGCGAGTGAATTATGGAGGATGAATAAAAGGAATGAATTAAAGGAAAAGGTCGAAGTTAAAGACTAGCTGAAACAAAAGTGCTTCTCGAGAGACAACCCGGTCATTTTAATTGTTTGTCACATTTAATTGTTTGAATTTTAATTTTCTGCACGAGTGTGTCTTCTCAGACATTACATACGGCGATGTAGTGGACTTTAGAACTTGGCCTAGTATATCACTTGAGACCGCCATGATTAGTACTATAGATTTAGATGGAAGAACATGTTTAACTGATAAATTTCTAGGATTAGACCAAATAGCCTACATGTGGTAAAAATAACTAACTTTACTGGTTAGTTACCTCCCGTGTAACCCTTGATTACTCTCATTTTTAGAGTAAAATCCCCTAGAACAACCTGTTGAGTCATTCCTTTCTTTTTGTACACCATATTATATGTTTCGTTACACCTTTGCACCTTAGCCTACCATGTAGATTAAGCCTATTTCTCTATGTTGCTAGTTGCTTTCGTGTAAAGTCTTGTATTTCATGTGTCAAAGTGAAATTTTTCTATCTCTGTAATGGTCGGGAAATTGCACAATGCAATGGGAAAATATGTAGCTCGTAAGTTTCGCTACTTTTCGCAATTATGAATTATGTCCGATGGAGAAGTACTACAAGGAAAAGATTATCCGGATAAATTATGAAAGTGAAGACGGTGGAATCAAACCGAGGTTTATTATTTATTATAAAAAAATGGAAAAAGAGAAAAAGCAAAAAAAGAGAGAAGGAAGAAAAATAGTCGTTTCAAAAAGAAGTTTATACCGAATGAATCACTTAGAAGGATCGATTATTCATTGATACATTACAAAAATCAACGATGTTAAGTTTTGTAAAAAGTGGCCGATATCACCACTTGTGTAAAAGTATGTAAAGAGCGGGATGTAAGGGAAGTTGACCCTTATGGGAACGTCAACTTTGGTTGTCTTTGTCATTTCTGTGATCGAGGCGTCTGTCTAAATATTTGAGTCTTTGTCATGGAACGGTCGGGGGAAAGTCACTAGCAACCGCACCTTATTTGTTGGCTTAATATATATGTTTTGTGAATTTTATTTAACAACCACTTTACTTCCCTTTTCTAGCAACTAACCTTAGTGTCTACTCGAATGAGGACTTGTTCGAGCATGCATGTCTATTCCGTCGTTACGGCCATGTATATACGATACAGCTGCCTTGTTGGTGTGGTACTTATGGTGAAAGACTGTTGAATGATCAACCGTAAGCCTTCTTAACCTAATTTAGCTTTTGACTTGTTCTTCCTTAGCTTTAGCGGTGGAGATGTGTATCCTTACCAAGCTTATGATACGAAACTAATCACGAACGAGCAATTGAGCGTACTACTTAAATGTTGCACCCTAGATTAGTTGAGTGATCTCAGTGTTTTCATTTCCATATTTCGTGAGGTGCTTGGTTATGTACAGGTGATTAGGACAAAATGATGCTTAAACGGAAAATCCTTAACTTCGGTTCGGGACACATTTTCATAAACTAAACTTTTTTTCTAAAGTCTACTTGAGGACAAGTAGGATTCAAGTGGGAGGATATTTGATGACATCAAATAACGTCACTTTATTATATCATTTATTCGATCTATTTTGCCCACTTTTATATAATTATTGCATTATTTGGTACTTAATTTCTTTAAAGTTGATAAATGCAGTAATTCAGGAGTGTTTTTAAAGATAAGCTAAAAGGCGCATAAATTAGAGCTAAAACAAAGACATTTGAAGATTTCTGAAAATTTACCAATACGCCATATCCAACTAAAAAGATACGGCGTATCAGCGCCAAGACTTCACAAGAAAATGCGTTTGACCAATTCCCTATACGGCGTATCCATGCTATCTACATACGCCGTATCCATGAAGATAACTATTCGAAGATACAGTAAATGAAGTAAATTGGGAATAATATCAAAGATTTATTATGAACGTAGCGCGCACTCCAAGGAATCCAGCCCAATACGCCGTATCGACCTATCTGGATACGACGTATCGAGTATTTTTCAGCAACTATAAATAGAAGACTCAAAAACGAGTTTTTAGTGTGCAATATCATTTTCTTTATACCATAATCATCAGAGACGAATTTTAGAAGATAAGATCAACCTTAAAGGTCAAGCATTGATCACGAATCCATAGAAGACATCGTGTAATTTTTACTCTCTTAATCGTTCGATTTTAAATTGTTTGATTACGCTTGTATAATTACAATGGTTGTGGGCTAATACCCTCGGGTATTAGCCATCTTAATGAAAGTTTAATGTTTGGTTTGTTTTAAAATCGATTTCTTAATTTATCGTTGATTGTTTAATTATGTTTATCACCTCATACTTGTTTATGTGTTTGAATATGCGACCTATCATTCAACTGGGTCTAGTGTTACAGACCAAGTAATCTAGATACCGAGATAGCTCTCCATATCGTGCTTCATATATCTGGACCAATAGGATCACAAATAACGTTCTGTCTTTATCTTTTGATTATGAGCTTAGTTGGACCGGTAGGTGACCCGTTTATGTTTCAGCAATCATGCTCTTAATTAACTGATAAAGATTGGAATAGTGGACTACTAGTATATAAAACACCTTCAAACAATAAGTGGGTAAAGTCCCGTTGGGCTAGAATTTTAACAGGATCACCACTGCTTTAATTCTCTAAGATAGATTATAATTAAATTAAAGGATGCTTTCTGCGGATGCATTAATTG
Organism: Tanacetum coccineum; assembly: GCA_026074375.1. Taxonomy (NCBI): domain Eukaryota; kingdom Viridiplantae; phylum Streptophyta; class Magnoliopsida; order Asterales; family Asteraceae; genus Tanacetum; species Tanacetum coccineum. The sequence continues at coordinate 56,931 of BQNB010021226.1, read as the reverse complement.
TGACAGGATTAATTGTGTCTAGGTCTTAAGAATGATATGCCGCTTCGAGATAAGTAAATCATTGCACTAAAACAAACAAACTAGCATTGAACCAGATTTAATATGGCTAATACAGTTTTCTATCATTTGGCTTGTACCGCTTTTCTATCTTCTAATCTTCATCTTTTGTGTTTATTGTGTATTGAATTGGTATTTGTCATCACCAAACCTGTACCAGTCTCTCAGGCTGAACCCCTCATTTCATTAGACAACGTACATGGCATAGGTTTAACGACACGACAACACATCAGCAGCCCTCACCAAACTGTCACCCAATTCCTTATGGACAGCCTCATCTGCAACAATATCTGTAGGACCACTAGGTTGAGGTACCTGAGTGTCCTTTCTCTTAGGCTTCCTAGGTTTTTGAGTCTTTTGAGGTTGAGATGACGATTGAATAAAAGTGGGTGTGTGTTAGGGATCAGGGGGCATTGCTGAACCTTTACCCAATTCAGATTGGTTTTGTACCACCATTGTTGGAAACAAAGGTGTTAATCTACTAGAAAAACCTTTGCCTACCCTCTTCATATTTCCAAATATCTTCTTAGTGCGAGAGCGTGCATCATAAATTCTCTTGTGACTTGGCAGCCCATCAAGTTGTTGATTCACAAACACTTGTACAAACCTTAGATACATCAAAAATTTTCTAGACACATTATCTAAGTTCTTAACCATACTTTCAAAAATGTATTTTGAAAAGTTGAACTTCTGGTGTGTAACTAAACAGATAATTGCAGATGCCATAGTGCTACTAAACTCATTCCATGCAGTAGTCTTTGCACTTAGACATTGTAAAATAGTATGAATCATAAACTTCCATTGCGGAGAGAAGAATGGCTTATAAAAAGTGAGCTTTTGTGAAATTTTCTCATACCCCATCAATGCAAGTGGTTTAAAGATGGTAGAATTTGGTAAACAATCAATACCTTCAGCATCTTCTAGTTGAAGATCTCTTCTCACAATTGATTCATTTATGATTATCTTCTTTCCATCCAATAGGGCATGTAAATGTACTTTACCATTGACAGTTTTGACCTTGACAGTAGCCTAGAATTATTCAATACACGACATATATATTGTCGGATTAACCGTTAATGCATGCTTAATAGGGTTTGCATTCAAGAAATTCACAATTTGTTCAAACTTATCACTTTCTTTAGGTTTAGACAAAAATGCGACCAAATTATGAGTATCTACAAACTTTAGATTTGCCATTTATGTTGGGTTTTAATGATGGATGATAAAATTGAGTTAGGGTTTGTGATTAGAGATTATTTGAAAGAGTGAAATCGATTAAATGATTGATTGAAACCCTTGATCGAAGTATTTATGAAAATACCCTCAACAACATTAACTTAAACCCAACAGTAGTAACTCAGCAGTAGTAAGTTTATGCCTAGCGGCATTAACTTAGAACTAGCAGTAGTAAGTTATGCCTAGCAGCATTAACTTTGAGTCACCAGCATTAACTCCAATTCCATTCCAAAAAACTTTTCCATCATAATTTAACACTTTTCTTTGCTTTTCCTGCAAATTGTTAGTCCAAAAAACCAAGAATAAAACAAGCCCATAGCAAATTTTTTATAATTTGCAAGTATTAATTATACTAGCAGTATTAAGTGATATACTAACAGTTAGAACTTAGCTGTATTAAGTATAATAGCAATACTAATAATTTTAACAGCACAGAAAATGAACCTTTTTTTTTTTTTTTTAATGACATGAATAACAGTACTAATTCATACAAAACTCTACAAAAACATAAAGAGATAAAAGACTTTAAAGATTCATCATTCCAATACTAACAACCGGATATTGAAATCTACTTACATCAAAAGCTTTTGTAAGCAAATCTACAACATTCTTGTCAGTATGGATTTTGACCATTTGAATCAATTTCTTTTCATTGCAATCTCTAATAAAATGATGTCTGATCTCTATATGCTTTGTTTTTTAATGAAAAACATGATTTTTAATTATGCAAATAGTACTGTTATTGTCAATAAAGATCTTGGTATGCATAAAATTATACCCATAATCAAGTAGTTGATTCTGAATCCAAAGCACTTGTCTACAGCAACTTGAAGCAGCCACATACTCAGCTTCTGTTGTGGAATTTGCAACCACTGTCTGTTTCTTGCACTGCCATGATATTAATCTACATCCAAGGAATTGACAACCTCTTGTTGTAGACTTCCTATCCAAGCTTGCTCCAGCATAATCACTATCAGTGTATGCTACCAAATCAAAAGAAGAATCTTTTGTATACCAAAGGCTAAATTTTGGTTGACCTTTTAAGTACCTAAAAATCATTTTCACAACATGAAGATGTGAAACCTTTGGATTGACTTGGTATCTAGCACAGGCACACACTGCAAACATGATGTCAGGTCTTGAAGATGTAAGACACATCAATGAACCAATCGTTGACCTATACATATGAACATCCACTTCTTCACCATTTTCATCCTTGAGCAGAGGCTTTTGAGTTTCCATTGGTGTGCTTACAGTCTTGACTTCTGTAAAGCCAAATTTCCTTAAAATTTTATCAACATATCTATCTTGACTAATGAATATGCCATCCTTCTTCTACTGCACTTGTAATCCCAAGAAGAATGTAAGTTGTCCCATAGAACTCATCTGAATTTTCTCATGCATCAACTTCTCAAATGCATTGCATAGCTCCTTCTTTGTTGAACCAAAGATGATATCATCTACATAAACTTAGACCAGCAAAATATCACCTTTGTGCTTTTTGATGAATAAGGTCTTGTTAATTTTCCCTCTTTGAAACCCATTGTCCAACAGATATGTTGACAAGGTTTCATACCAAGCTCTATGAGCTTGATGTAGTCCATACAATGCTTTTTTAACCTTGTATACTCTATCAGGAAAGTCTGGATCTTCAAATCTTTTTGGTTGACATACATACACTTCTTCTTCAATCTTCCTATAAAGAAAAGCACTTTTTACATCTATTTGATACACCACAAAATCTTTAAATGAAGCATAAGCTAAAAATAGCCTAATTGCTTCAATTCTTGCAACAGGGGCAAAGACATCATCATAGTCAATCCCTTCTTATTGTGTGTACCCTTGAGCAACCAATCTTGCTTTATTTCTTATCACAATTCCCCTTTCATCCTTTTTATTCCTGAAAACCCATTTAGTGCCTATAACCCTTTTTCCATTTGGTAAATACACTAAAGTCTAAACTTCTTGTAACTTGAATTGTAGAAGCTCTTCCTGCATAGCCTCTATCCAGCTTGGATCCTTCAATGCATGAATTACCTTTTTGGGTTCAACCTGTGATAAAAAGCAAGCAAACAAGCAGTTTTGAAGGTCTTTATGGTTTGTTCTTTGTTAAATGGTACTAACAAACCCATGTTCCTCCAATTTCTTTAACATCCTTCTTGTTTGTGTAGCTGATTGCAAATCTCCAATCACTTGATCAAAAGGATGATCTTTATGAATTCTTGTAGTTGGAATAGGACTGACTTGGATTGTTGTATCCAAATTGTTCATGTCAGCCTCTACACCATCAGCTTCATCATCTCTATAATGTTCCAAAGCATGCATATTTGGATCAAATGGAAGTTTAATGCTTGTTTTTCTACCAACAACATTAACTTCATTTGTGCTAGCAGCATTAACAATGTTAGTGTTGTTAACATTATCTTCCTTCTCTTGATCATTACATTTACTTTCTTTTCTTGGATCTTCATCAACCTTCTTTCCATTATCACTTGAAGGTTTGGATCCATCATCATGAGAAATCTTTAGATCTTGGGAAAATGGTGGATCAACAATCCATAATGGTAGCAAAATGTAATTTTTAACAGGTTCTGTCTCCTTTCTAGTTTGACCTGCATTGTGACAACTGTGCTTTGAGCAGGTTAGTCAATCGTTAGTATCGATTTGAGTGTCATTATGTGTTATAGTAATTATGTGTTTATGTGATTCTATGTGAGTTGGTTATCAATCTGTGAGCGTGATCGTCAAGTTTTGATTGAATTTATGGTTAATGTGGGTATTTTATTTTGTTCACATTTGGTGACAATGAAAATGATAGTAAATTTTATGTGTGTACGTATTTATATATATATGTATACGTATTTAGATAATAGGAATTCATGAGAATAGAAAATATAGTTTAGAAATTTAGTTAGTAGATTTTAGTATTATTAAGTTAGAGAAATAAAGTATGAAATGAATTTATTTAATTTTAGGTATTTAAAACTAGTTTTATTTAGAAGGATGTCTAAATAAATAAATGTTTTTATAAAAATAACAAAATTAAAGGGTTTTGTGTAAATAATAAAAAATAAAAAAATAAAAATAATAAAAAGGTGTTTGTTCGGCCGGTTAAAGAAGAAAAAAAAAGATTTTTTTATTCAAGATTCAAGTGGTGGTTCTTGTTATTTAATCGAAGGTTTTATGTATGTTCATAAACTTTAATTATTTTAATTTTCTTTTTAATTCATGTAACAATAAAGTGATGGATAAATTAGGGTTTTATAAAATCTGTAAATTAATGATGTTAAATTTAATTAGAAGTGTTTATGGTTTAATTATGATCTGTCGAAATCCAAAAAAGCACTTCACTTCATATTGATGAACAAGAAAAGTAAGATTGGATGGTGAGAAGAATTGTAGAGAGAGAAAGTAGAAAGGGAGAGTAGGGAGAGAATAAAAGATAGAGGTTAATTTACTTGCATAAACACAAATGAGACCAACAACCCTCTCTCCACACATGGAGATGGGTTTATATACCCTAGATGAGCCGGCCTTAAAAGGCTTAGTAGACCGAGGGTTTGTCTTGGGTTAGGCTCGAGTTTACTTGGATTTCGCCCGATACACGTGACCTATTAGATTACATTAAATGAGCCCAATACTCGTTCTAGCCTATTACAACGTTTAATATATAAATGACTGAGACCTAATATTCCAAATGAATGAACTTCTCATTCGACTCAATATTTTTGAGGCTAACAATCTCCCCCCGAAGTGAGTTCATTGTGACACTCCTTCATGAGATCAATGAGATTGCTTTTGTCGTTAAGCTCTTATGATCTTTGTCTCTGTCAACGTTGTTGTAGGCTTGTTTCTTCATGCTTTGTGATCTTTGATCTTTAGCCTTTGTCATTGTCTTTTGACTTCGTCTTTGCGTCCGAGATCTTTAAATCTTTATCCTTCCGTCTTGATCGTCTTTGCCACCTTGCGATCTTGTGTCTTGACCAACATGCTCATACTTTGCATCATCTTGAAAGCTTGCTAACAATCTCCCTTGATAGACTTGATATCTTTGAAGGAAGATCTTGTATATCAGAGTTTGTGCGGAAGTCTTTGTCTTTAATTCTTGAGCTTTCATGATTCTTGAATCTCGATGCTTATAGTATGTCTTTGTAGTTTGAGCATGAGCATGTGGTAATGAATCCGACTTTAGCTGGAATAAGGCATCACCATCTCCATCTTTATGTATCCTGAAATAAAACAGTTAGCAATAAAGCGTGTGGACGAATATGGCTTTGTCATTCGTCCGGATTTGGTTAGATTAACCTTCGGTTCCGTAGGACCATTTTACAGTATAAATATTGTACCTGTGATCAGGTAGATTCAAAGAATCTCCTTGACAGGGTTTCCAGCTCAAAGCGTAGGATCTTCTAACACAGATGTATTAGATTTACCATGCTTGCTAGTTCTCATTACCGGAACGTCTCAAAGCAGATAACACGGTAAGAGTGAATCAGATAGTTACTATCATTTTTATTAAGCCGTCAATTCATTTCCTAGAACAAGTTTGATTCACATTGAATCACACCATTATTTCTTTCTAGTTGACACAAGTTCGATTCGTATAGAATCTCGCAAGTCACCTACCAAGAGCTTGTTTGATGCTAGCTCAAGCAGGATTTCCATCTTCATTGTGACTACATAAGTATCACTCGAATGTTCTGGCACAATCACAAGGATAATGCGTAGGACTCTTGTTAACAGCTTGTGAACTAAGTAGTGTTCAACAAGTGTTAGTAATGGAATGTGTCCTAATGAGATTTATTTATGGATCTCTTGGCTCTAGACTCGATTAGTGCGTTTTGGTTTTAGTAATCAGAGGCTGGAGGCTGGCTTTAGACTCGATTAGTGCGTTTTGCATTTTGGTTTTAGTAATCGAAAGTCAATAGAAGTCGTGTGTATCTCCGTGACAAATGAGATAAGTTTCTGTTGAGAGAAACCCGAATGGCTGGGAAGGGTTATGCATTGCATCACTAGGTCCATGATGTCGTCTTCAATATCAGCAATCAACATTGTGATTCTGACAGCATATGTATTGACCCGGTTTCTGCCTAAGTTGTGTGGAGGGCTACTACTTTCTTTAGACCCTTTATCCATACATTTCTTTTTAATTATTCAACCCCTTCAAAGCTTACCAAACGTTACATTACTAACACCTTGTTGTATTGTTCCAGTGATAGTCAATTCTTAGTCGTCTTTCTTCCCTTATACACATTCATCTCCAATCCAAACCTAAGGTAACTGCATTTCTAACTAATGGAGTGTCCTTGGTAGATCCCTCAAGTTTTGGATGGATCATAGGACAAGATACCTAACCATACCACCTTATGACTACAAACGTACGTAAATAAGATGTTGTAAGGGATTAGATCGTAACCATAAAACCTTTTCGAAGATATCAAGCACTTTTGAGTCGATAAAAGATCACTTATAATTTTCAAGATCACATTTTAAATACATTTTCTCCCCTTATTTTAAATACAAATGTCACGTTAGTTTATGAAATACTATGAGATAAAAATTTGTCTTGAAGATACCATAGGGAAGAACTTTTACTAGCATTAAATACATGGAACAAAAACTTGCTCCCCCTTTGATTTTACCTATGTTATTGACACCAAAACCAAATGAATACCAAGTTGTAAAAAGAATATAAAATTGAGGGTGAGACAGTGTTGAGCATACAATTTTGAAAGATTTATTAATTGTCATCGAATAGAAAAATTCTTGAAAAATTGTCTCAACTACCTAATCATCATATAACATTTAATCTATTTATAGTCATTATTATTTCGTGTTGTATATTAAGACCATTTATAATGTGTGTTGAAATACATAAGAATTGTCATGTTATGATGTATCCCCTACAATCATTAACACATTTTTTTTTCAGAAAAAACTCCCCCTTAAACTTTGGACTCTCATTAAAAAAATGCCACACAGTAGAATAATTGTCTTGCAAAATAGTCTGAGGCATGGAGTGTTGAACACACAAATTTTGCAAAGATTTTTGAATTGGTCAATGAGAAATTCTTGAAAAAAGTGTTTCAACTTTTGAAAAAAAACCAAATGTAAGAAGACATTCTCTTCTAACGCTAAGGATAAGCGTACTTATGGCGTACACTCTCCTTATTCCGTTCGGATTCCGATATTTGCAATCTGAGAGTGATAACATAGTCATAGTAGAAAATAAAATGACATGTTTTGGAAAGCATTTGAAAACTCCTTATCGAACTTCATTTACACGCCCGTGTCGATATTAATCAACATTTCTAGGTACGTAAATGTTATCGATTCCAAGAGACATGTCGAGAAGAATATTTTTTGAAACATTTCAGATTTTTTATGATTTGGTAATTTCCTATTTAGTAATTAATATTTTTGAATTTTCTTTTCAAAAATAATGTACAGATTATGTTTGAATGAAGTATCAAGTAGATTCATTTTTCAAACCTCCAGTTCTGCTGGAGATCAAACATCGCATACCAAAACCGCCTGACAAGATACTTGAAACCTATCTTCGGATAGGGCTTAAGACAAGACATATCAGCCAATTGTATTCAGTTATGACAAAATGTACAATTCCAATTATAGCCGTTTTTCCAATCAAAGCCAGAACCCTTCGGATACCAGAGTCCCATGTGAATGGTACCTCTTAAGTATCGAAAGATCCTTTTAACCTCTTTGAGGTGTTTTTCAGTCGGTCTTGCTTGATATCTTGCACAATAACATACAGCTTGCACTATGTCTGGTCTACTAGATGTCAGATACATGAGTGACCCGATTTTGCTACGATAGTCAGTTTGGTCTACGGGTTCACCACTCAAGTCTGCATCTAATTTAGGTTTCGTAGCCATTGGTGTACCAATGCTTTGTCCTTTTTCCATACCATGTTTTTTCAGAATCTCTAAAGTATATTTGGCCTGATTGATAAAAATACCTCGTGGGGATTGGTGGATCTGAAGTCCTAAAAAGAATTTCATTTCCCCCATTAAGGACATCTCAAATCTACCGTGCATTAATTTTTCAAAACGTTTTGAAAATTTAGGGTTTGTGGAACCAAAAATAATGTCATCAACGTAAATTTGCACAAGTAGAATGTCCTCCCCGTATTTTATCGTGAATAAGGTCGGGTCAATGATACCTTTAGTAAAACCTTTGGAAATCAGGAATTTTGAGAGTTCATCATACCAGGCTCTCGGAGCTTGTTTTAATCCATATAGAGCTTTCCTTAGACGGTAAACTTTGTCTGGATGATCAGGATCAACGAATCCGTCTGGTTGTGCAACATAAACCTCCTCCTTCAATGGACCATTAAGAAATGCCGTTTTCACGTCCATCTGGTAAATTGGAAAAGACTTGTGTGCAGCATATGCGACAAAGATCCTGACAGCCTCCAAGCGAGCAACTGGAGCAAATGATTCTTCGAAATCAATACCCTCTTCATGAGCATAACCCTTTGCTACAAGTCGTACTTTGTTGCGAATTACAGTTTGGTCTTCATCATTTTTGTTTTTCCATAACCACTTTAGCTTGATTACGTTCTTGCCAAAAGGTTTGTCAATGAGTTCCCAGACTTATAGTCTGTCAAACTGATAAAGTTCTTCCTGCATTGCTTCTATCCATGCTGAATCAGCCATTTCCTCCTTAATGTTTTTTGGTTCAACAATACTCACTGTGAGTGCGAACATACACATTTCAGGATCGGTTGCAAGTTGTCGTCTTGTTTGCACTAGCTTGGATGGATTTCCATGAACTTGAGTTGAGTTAATGGGGTGATATTTGTCCATCGGTATTCGGAATCTTGAGGTTGATTGAAGGTATGCATATTTGAAGTACCAATATTGCGTGAGGAAGACTCAACATTTTCTTGTACCGGTGTACAGAAAGGATTGGTAAATTCTGCTTGATTATCGTTGTTTTCCGCAGCCATGAACATTTGGTTGGAGTTGCGTTCTGATGTAGTTGAATATCTTGAAGGTAGTATGTTCTTTTTGAAATAGAAATGATCGGTGGTCAGAAGAAGACTTGGTTGACACAGAAGTACCATCTATTGAAAAATTCTCGTACAAAGACCGAAAAGAAGAATCCCAACTCCTGTTGTGATGAAAACTATGTAATCAGCTGAAGAAGAACAATTTTGTAGTTCTGGTGCGGGTCAGGTTTCGTCAATAAAATCAGACGCCTTTTATCGTTGGGGAACGAGGCCTAAAGTGTTATTAGAAACAGACGTCTTAAACAACTCTTTGATCTCATCAAATCTGAGATGTAATGGATCATCAACTACCATCTTGTTCTCTTATTGTAGACACGATATCCCTTTGACTGAGTGGAGTATCCTAACAAAATGCACGGATCCTCTTTTTCTTTCATCTTATCTAAGTTTTCACCATCTCTAGTTAGGTAACACATACAACCAAAGATGTAAAGGTATTTAATTCAAGGTTTTGTCATTAATGATGTGATATGCCATTTTGTCATGTGATGGGATAATGATGGATCTGTTTTGAGTATAGTATGCGGTTGCAATTGCTTCAGCCCAATAAGGAAAAGAAGTTTATAGAAACCGAAAGCAACATTCGACACCGTCAATGAGAGTGCGATTTTGTCTTTGACAATGCCGTTCTGTTTAAGGTGTTCGAGGTGTAGAAGTTTGATTCTCACTTCCTTCTTTCTTTAAAGAATGCATTAAGTTCTTTGTTTAAGAACTCATGCTCTCTGTCAGTGCGAACAGAAGAATTACATAGGGGCTTTGAAGATTTCTCCTAGATCATCGTGAGAATGCTTTTAAAACTTTTGGTGTTTCATCCTTGAACGTAAAACGAGTGTCCAAAGATACTTGGAGTATTCACGACAATTACCAGCATATATTTTACTTCCCCATTTATGCTAGAAACCCACATGGACCACATAAGTCCCAATGAAAGCAAATTTTAACCATCCTTTTGAACTTGCACAGTCCTTTGAAACTTGAATGAACTTTGTTTTGCTTTACTAACTTCACAAGAGAACATAGTTGATTCTTGACTGTAGTTCAGTTTTGGTAAAACCAATAGCAAAACAATCCTTCTTTGAAAGCAAGTTATGTAGGTCGAAGTTGAGATGAGAAAGTCGTCGATGCCAAAACCATGTGCTTGAGTTGGTGATGCGTTAGCCATGATACATATTGAGTTTAGGAAGTGTTTCTTGAGAGAAATTGTTTATAGACATTCCACACACGATTACCGGTTAGTAAGTCGTTTCCCTGAAGATCTCTAACAAAACACGTAGATTTCCGAAATACAACCTCCAAATCCGTATCACAGAATTGACCAACCAAGAAAAGATTGTGATTAAGACCTTCGATGTAGTAAACCCTGTTGATCGTAATATTTCCTTGAGCTAAATCTCCATAACCGAGAATTGGAGCAAATTGATCATTGCCAAAATGAACGGTACCTAAATATTTTTCAATAAAATTGCACAGTAGAGATAGATTGCCCGTCATGTGCTTTGTGCATCCCGAGTCAACAATGAATAGGATGAGTTGTACAATCTGCAAGAGAATAAGGACGATGGAATAACATGACAAAATAGGATTCCTAAAGTGGTTTTTGAGTTTTAAGACATTAGTTATCCTAGATACATTATCTATGGCAAAACTAATTTTCTTATTCACACTTTCATTCCAAACTTTAGGTACCCATTTCCTTTTTGTCTTAGGAACCCATTTATATGCTGATGGGCATTGTTGTGTTATCCATCATTTCCACGCCTTACTAGTTTTCTTATATAGCATCCTCTAGTAACTCTTAGAATTTGTGGTAGTGCATTCTGATGCAGCTGTTTTCTTATGGGGTGTTGCAATAGATTTGTTCTCTTGACATTTGGGTTTTCTAGTACTAATAGGCACTACATTAGGCTTCTTAGTTCTAGCATTTACGTCATTCAAAAACTTAGAAACACAAGCATTATGGTTCGAATTAAATACACATTTTCCACAAGTAGCACAAACAACATTAACATTCGAAGTTTTAGAATTTAAACTATCATTACACGCAGTTATAGACTTTGTTTGATTAGAAATACTAGAAATCCTAGGGTGGTCTTCTACTTCAGTCTTCTTAAACTTCACTTGACTAGTGTTTGGCAGGACCTTATCTTTTATTTGATTGCTCCTAGGCTGTGGTCTGCTAACATTAGTTCTGTGAGCTACTCCTATAGATGTAGAAGCACGCAAGGAAAAAAAAATTTAAGTATTCCTAGAAGTCTGAGTCAACTGTGTGCTCTAGTTTGTGTTGTACTACTTGCAATTCGATACATGCCTGGTTTAATCACATTTGTGTTTCTTACAGCTTGCGTTGCTGTTTGAGGTAAATTCTATGGAGTGACTGGTTTTGATAAACCCTCTGACTCATTAGTTTTTAAACTGACTTTTTCTTTGCAAAATTTGTTCTCTCAAGAGAGTCTAAAAAGGAGTCGTTTTTTCCTAAAACTGATGGTTTTTGGACTCCTTTGACATTTGCTTGTCGAACAACAATGTTTACAAACTTAGTGTCCACCATATTTTCCTTGCATTTCTCAATGATTTCTTAAACTCTCACTTATTGCAATGTTCTTGTCTTGCAGTTGAGCTTTCAAATCTTGTATTTCAAAATATTGTTCACGTTCCTTTCAAAATACATTTGACGCTTTTTCTTTGCAAACTGTGGTCAATTTATCATTCTTCTTTGACATTGTTTTGTAATGTCAATTTCAAGAGAAATTGAGGTTTTTCTAATTTATAAAACTTCGTAAAAGCTCAGTGTAAATCTCTTTACTTACAAATTCAGTTTGTTCAGAAAGCTTTTGTGTAAGACAATCACATTCCTTGACTTTATGAAGATATAAGCATTGTAAATCAGTGATCTCATCTAAATCAGATAAATATTATAAATATGAGCACATAATATCATTCGACACACATTCTTGCAAAAGCATATCATACATGTTTTGAAAATTCTGCCTTATCAATCAAGTTCATCAATTTCACTTCAAGATATTCCAACGTACTTTAAGTCCTGCATAGCATTTCTTGCTTAAGTTCATGAACAACTGTGAAATATCATTCTGAGTCTTAAGGGCAAGGGGCATCAAACATGTCTTAATTAGGATTTCCATATCTTGAGCAGTTAGGGAATGAAGATAAAGACGGTCATTTGAATGTTTTACCCACGCTTGATCGACAATTTGTTTCAAATGATTAATGTTATTCGTCATGACATTGTATGCTTTCTACTTTGCTTAATTATTTTGACACTGGAAAGAAATCGATGTATTTTTTTTGAAATATTTGTTTTGTTTTCACAAATGATTTACTCCACATTTCATTCTTATTTTCATTTATTTGCCTGTGCGAACTGATTTCATAATGCTGAGTTCGGGGGTTTAAAAGACTATTTTAACTTTGTGTAGTCAAAAGGTTCACTAATATTTATTCAATTTTGATCGACTCTTGTTTATCAAGAGTCAGAGTTCTATACCCTATCGGGACAGTCCTAATTTGCAGGATCACATTGTGTCATGGTGGGATCGCATACAAACAAGGGTTTCTCATATTAAGCTTCTTGTGGAGAAGGGGGGGGTACATTGGATTGGCAAAGTAGGTCTTTTCATAAAGTAGGGCATTTGGTGCTAACATATAAGGTTTTTGGATTGATTTGACTCCTTTTGTAAACAATTTGATTCAAAAACTATTAGATTGGTTTTTCCATTGAAATCATTTTGTCAATATCTTTTTCTTCTTTCTCTTTCTTTCTCCTTCTTTTGGCTGGGGTTATCCTTAAGCTTCAAATCGTTATGACCTTTTTTTCTCCTTGACAAACCTTGGTAATGTGACTTTGTTAAAAGACTCTGCTTGACTAACTCGTCTGTTTCTCTTGACAACAGAAATTTCATAGGCTTAACTTTAAAAACCTTCTTTATGTCAATTTCTTTTTGACCTAATAATCCTAGAGTTTCATGTTAACTTACGTTCAATTTGTCAAATTCAACTGTAATTATCATTAAAGGCCTTGAACCTTCAAACTCAATCTGTTTATTTAGAAGTGCAACTAAAACACCTATCCCAATACTAAAAGATTCCCTTAAGTTCTACTATTCCGGCAAGAACAAGATTTGCCTCAGTTAATTCTTGAGTCAATGTTAACGTTTTGCTTTCTTTAATTGCTTTGAATCTTTTTACTTTCATCGACAACAAGCTTTAAATTAAGTCAAGTGCAGACACGCTCATCATCACAGTCCTACATCATTTTGTTCATCCTAATTATCATTATCACACATACCATGGTGATCTCAGGAATTACATTAACGCACCACGTTTCCACTGCACATGTGTTACTAATGGATTTAGATTGCACAAAATGTGGTATTATTTGGCAAACACATTAATCTTCAGTAACAATTGTACCTGTTCTAATGGCTCAGAGTTATTCCCGAGTTCGCATTAGGAACCTCTCCGGATCGTTTGCCATGTAGACTGTAATGTGCTTCAAACTCTTGTTTATCAATTCTTCACAGTGTCTGCTAGCCAGTCAGATTGCTTGATGGGGGATCATAACGACTGCTTGAAGTTGTACACCTATCCAGCTTGTTTACACAGCAACATCTTTTTTTTTCCCTTTTTTTATTTTTTGATACGTGTGTCTTTTAAACACTCCGTTTTTGCTTTCTGCATTTCCTAGCAAAGTGGACCAAAATCCTTTACAGTTAAAAACACTGTTATCCCAAACTGTTGCACTACTTAATCACACGGTTTCTCTAGCCCCAATAATATTTACTGCCCTCTGATTTCCCAAATATCCCGTTTGATTGTCCATTCTTGTACCTGGAAGTAGTAATCCACATTCTTGTTTTGGTATTTTAGGAAGTTTCTGAGGTTGTTGTTTGGTAGGTTTTTGTAGATTTTCTTAAAGTACATTTGCAATGGAGAGCCCAATTTTTCTGCATGTCTTTATTCCCTCAAGCTTGTTCAGGATCACTGTCTCCTTCAGAAGCATGACTCAGATGGTGTGGTGATTGGGTTTGGCTATCCTCTTTGCCTTGTATCTTGTAGTTTCATGAGATCGGTTGGAAGTGAAGCTTCTTGATGTTGGTGTATATGATTTGTGAACTTTGATGATTGATAAGAAGGGTCTTGAAGTGTTTTGAGCAAGTAGCAACAAGTGCAAATGGGGTTTAGCATTCCTTGGCCAAATCCTTTCAGTAGGAGTTCATTAACTTCCTTTTGGTATTGTTTTAGAATGTCAAAGAGTTTGTGATATGAAACTTCATCCAACTTGTGTTGTTGCTTGACAATTGTTACAAATCTTGACCATTCTGGTTGAAGTTGTTGAAGAAATTGAACATTGACTTGCATCGTAGCAACTGTCAAATTGTTTCTGATCATTTCATTCATCATCTTGTAGAATCTTGTGTAGTAAGACTTTATTTGTTTCTCCAATCGTGAGGAGGGAATTGGACCAAACTCCCAAAATAAGTTTGTCTTGACATCTTGAATATTGAGTGATTCACCTTGTTGTAGCCTTTCGATGGCTTCCCACATTTCTTGAGCTGTCTGACATGCATCAACAGTTGAGTATATTTCATCTCCAATTCCAGTCAATATCAAATGAATCGCTTCTTTTTCTGATTCAAAATGAGCTCTGTTTTTAGGAGTCATATTCATAACTGTCTTGACTGTTGTTTGTTCAGGAACTGCTGGAGAATTCTCTGTTGCAGGAACAGCTGGTGTTGTGACAATAGTTGGAGTGTAAAGACCTTCGAGAATGCACTTCCGTAAGGCATCATCATTTGGTCTTGTATCAATGTATCGTAAGAACCGTGATCGGCATCAGTGGCAATATCGTCTGGATTGCAAGCTTTGGTGTACGACCCTTGAACCAGCTGCCATTATGTTGATATGCATTTGACTGTCGGTTTGTAGAAGTTACAATTGGAGTTGTCATAATGAATGATTGAAGAATTATGAAGTGAAAAATGATTGTATGATCTTAAGTAGATGTGTTGTGATTGAAGTTGTGGTAAAAAAAACAATAAACGTTCACGGGATTTTACCAGTCTATGATTAAAACCAAGAAAAGAATTGTGTCTTTCGTGGGATTTCACAAAATCAATAGAAACCCGTGAATGTTAATTGATTTGGATTAAGGTTTGTTTGTTGTGAATTGAATGTCTTGAAAATTCAGAAACTTAAACTGACATATTTCGCTTGCAAGTGTGCATATTTCGCTTGGCTTGAAAATGACATATTTCGCTTCAAAACATTACACATTTCGCTTGAAAACTGAAGACTGCACATTTCGCTTGATCAATACATATTTCGCTTGAAAAAGGAATTGCATGTTTCGCTTGGTCTTTTGCATATTTCGCTTGATTTCAACACTGCATGTTTCGCTTCGAATTTAACATATTTCGCTTAAAGGCAATCTTGCATGTTTCGCTTGAAATTTAATCCTTCATGTTTTGCTTGATAAACATATTTCGCTCGAGTGATAATTTTTTTTTGGCAGAGTGTCCTTTTATTTAATGTAATATTTCGCTTCAAACTTGAACCTGCATATTTCGCTTATAACTTAAACATATTCCGCTTCTATAATAACCTGCATATTCCGCTTGGCCTAAACATACATGTTCCGCTCGGTGTCACTATCGGGTGAGGACCACTTAAACTAGAAAACAAGATGTCCTTGTCTTTGTAGGCTAAAATTGTGGATCTTGGTCTCTTGATTTTGACCAGTTAGGACCACACCAAAATAAGATAGAACACAAATAAGCCACGAAAATAAGCTTGGAATAAGCTTAAAATAAGCCGAAATAAGGTCAAAAATAAGCAACAAGAAATGCAAGGATGTGATTTGTTTGATGTTAAACAAGAAGGACGAGTACACAAAACAAATAATATGAACCAAGAATCTTAGTAGCAAATAAGCCAAGAAGCCGTGAGCTTATTAGCAAAAATAAGCCATGAAAATGAAAATAAGCCACGAAGTTTTGATCTTATAAGCATGAATTAAACACAAGAAGGTGTAGAACAAGTGAAGCAAGAAGTGAATGAACAAAACAAACCAATAAGCCCCAAAAAAATTTCGACGTAAACTTATATTGCAAAATAAGCCACGAAAATTTTGATTTAGAGCTTATTAAACCACGAAACAACCACTATCTACCCGAGGCTCTTGATACCAAATGTCGGAATCCAAATAATCACTTCACTTCATTATGATGAACAAGAAAATAAGCTAGGAGATGAGAAGAATTGTAGAGAGAGAAAGTAGATAGAGAGAGTTAAGAGAGAAAAAGTGGAGGTTGATTTACTTGCACAAACACAAATGAGACCAAAAACCCTCTCTCCACACATGGAGAGGGGTTTATATACCCTAGATGGGCCGGCCTTAAAAGGCTTAGTGGGCCGAGGGTTTGTCTTAGGTTGGGCTCGAGTATACTTGGGCTTTCGCCCGATACACGTGACCTATTAGATTACATTAAATGAGCCCAATACCCGTTCTAGCCTATTACAACATTTAATATATGAATGACCGAGACCTTATATTCCTAATGAACGAACTTCTCGTTCGACTCAATATTTTTGAGGCTAACGAAAATGTATACGCCTTCGGCTTTGTTTTTTCGCGCTCATTCCATTCTCGTGCTAGGTTTTGTCCGTTTTGCCTCGTTTTTGTCCTTTTATTCAATATCCGTTACCTGCAAGACACAATTTACAATACAAACGAATATAATGCATTTTTCTGTATTTATTGGTCATTATTGGTCTTTTTAGCTCGTTTAATTAGGTAAAAGGTATGTGTATTTAAGCACATACCAAAATCTCCCATAATAAGCTATTCCTGTGTCCTTACGCAACGTCATAATCACACACTTAGAAAACTAAAAATTTCAACCCCCTTAGACTAATTACCTCGAAAAGTAGCTAAGTGTTCATCTAAGGAGATTGAGAAGTCACTAGTTTTGAAAAGCTCCCCGTTTTACCATTTTTATGCATTTATTCTTATCATTCATACATATCATAACTTCACGGAACAAGAAACGCTAAAAGGATAAATTCATCGTCCTTGATTTTTCACCCGCCCTAAACCAAGCTTAAAAACGAAATCATTGTTAAATACAAGTTAAGATGCTAACACTACTCATAAATACTAATTGTGGATGCATAGCTACTTTTCGCTCCCTTATTCCTAAATCTTCTAAAGATTTTATTATCATTATTTGTGACAAATAAATGGTAATGAATCCGACTTCAGCTGGAATAAGGCATCACCATCTCCATCTTTATGTATCCTGAAATAAAACAGTTAGCAATAAAGCGTGTGGACGAATATGGCTTTGTCATTCATCCGGATTTGGTTAGATTAACCTTCGGTTCCGTAGGACCATTTTATAGTATAAATATTGTACCTGTGATCAGGTAGATTTAAAGAATCTCCTTGACAGGGTTTCCAGCTCAAAGCGTAGGATCTTCTAACACAGATGTATTAGATTTACCATGCTTGCTAGTTCTCATTACCGGAACGTCTCAAAGCAGACAACACGGTAAGAGTGAATCAGATAGTTACTATCTTTTTTATTAAGCCGTCAATTCATTTCCTAGAACAAGTTTGATTCACATTGAATCGCACCATCGTTTCTTTCCAGTTGACACAAGTTTGATTCATATAGAATCTCGCAAGTCACCTACCAAGAGCTTGTTTGATGCTGGCTCAAGCAGGATTTCCATCTTCATTGTGAGTACATAAGTATCACTCGGATGTTCTGGCACAATCACAAGGATAATGCGTAGGACTCTTGTTAACAGCTTGTGAACTAATTGGTGTTCAACAAGTGTTAGTAATGGAATGTGTCCTAATGAGATTTATTTATGGATCTCTTGGCTCTAGACTCGATTAGTGCGTTTTGGTTTTAGTAATCGGAGGCTGGAGCAGACTGCCACCTATTCAATATCAACTAACTCGGAGTGAGAAAGTCAATAGAAGTCGTGTGTATCTCCGTGACAAATGAGACAAGTTTCTTTTGAGAGAAACCCGAATGGCTGGGAAAGGGTTGTGCATTGCATCACTGGGTCCATGATGTCGTCTTCAATATCAGCAATCAACATTGTGATTCTGACAGCATATGTATTGACCCGGTTTCTGCCTAAGTTGTGTGGAGGGCTACTTTCTTTAGACCCTTTATCCATACATTTCTTTTTAATTCTTCAACCCCTTCAATGCTTACCAAGACGTCATTACTAACACCTTGTTGTGATTGTTCCAGTGTTAGCTCAATCTTAGTCGGCATTCTTCCCTTATACACATTCATCTCCAATCATACCTAAGGACTGCTATTTCTAACTATGGAGTGTCCTTGGGTAGATCCCTCCGGTTCTGGTTGGATCATAGGAAAAATACCTAACCTTACCACCTTATGACTTCAGAATCGTCGTGAAATAAGATGTTGTAGGGTATGAGATCGTAACCATAAAACCTTTTTCGAAGAGTATCAAGCACTTTGAGTCGATAAGATCACTTATTATTTTCAAGATCACATTTTAAATACATTTCTCCCCTTATTTTAAATACTAATTCACTTAGTTTTTGAAATACTTTGTGATTAAAATTTGTCTTGAAATACCATGGGGAAAACTTTTATTTAGCATGAATTACATGGAACATAAACTTGCTCCCCCTCGATTTTACATATGTTTGACACCAAAAACAATGATACCAAGTTGTAAAATGAATATAAAATTGAGGGTTAGCATTGTTGAGCACACAATTTTGAAAGATTATGAATTGTCATTGAAGAATTCTTGAAAAATTGTGCTCAACCACCTAATCATCTTATAACAATCAATCTATTTAATAGTCATTATTATTCCTTAGATGTTATTAAGACCTTTTATAATGTGTTGAATACATAAGAATTGTCATGTTATGATGTATCCAACAATCATTAAACATTGTTTTTCAGAAAAAACTCCCCCTCAAACATTGACTCATTTTAAAAAAAATGACACCAAATGTAGAATACTTGTCTTGTAAAACAATATGAGGACCGGAGTGTTGAACACATAATTTTGAAAGATTTTGAATTGTCATTGAGAAATTCTTAAAAAATTGTGTTCAACTTTTTTGAAAAACCAAATGTTAGAAGACTTCTCTTCTAACGTTAAGGATAAGTGCACTTATGCGTACACCCTCCTTTGTCGTTCGGGTCCGAGTTGCAATCTGAGAGTGATTACAAGTCATAAAGAAAAATTAGAAATGACATGTTTTGAAAACATTTGAAACTCCTATTCGAACTTCATTTACACGCCCGTGTCGATATTAATCAACATTTCTAGGTACGTAAATGTTATCGATTCCAAGAGACATGTCGAGAAGAATATTTTTTGAAACATTTTCTGATTTTTTGATTTTGTATTTTCTTTTTGAAATTTTATATTTTTGTATTTTGCTTTTTTCAAAAATATGTACATGGTGATGTTTGATGAAGTATCAAGCAGATTCTTTTGTCAGAACCTCCAGTTCTGGTGGAGTCAAACATCTCATACCAATTCGCCTGACAAGATACTGAAACCTATTGTTATCCCAAAAGCTTAATCCATTTCACAACAATAAGCTATACCAATAAGCAAAAACTAGAAAAGAGATAAGAAAAGTTGGAAGATTTATTAGAGAGAAAAACTTGAGGTGGAAGATTACACACACACACAAACTATGCAAATGGTAACCAACACCCTCTCCATGTGTGGAGTGGGTTCTATTTTATACCCTGGAGCCACGAGTGCATATGGCTTTCTAACGTGGCCGGGCTTGGCTTTTCTTGGCTTTGAGCCGCAACACGACAATATTAGTTTCACAAACCAAGCCCTTGAACCCTTCTAGCCTATACCAAATACAAACCAATTATGACTAATAAGACCGTAACAGCTTGTTCGAACTTATATAAAATTAAGGCTACCAATCTCCCCCATGATGAGTGTCTCTCTTCACACTCCTCGTACCCACCGATGACGTTGAGATGCGACTTTTTGAGTTTATGCTTTGCCTTGTTTTTGGTCTTGTCTTGTTTGTAATGGCTTTGTTCATTCATGCTTTGGATCTTGGATTTTGATCCTTTTATCTTTTGACTTGAGGTTCTTGGATCGATATCGATGCTCACTCCAGACTTGAATCATCTTGATTTGACTTCTTGATCAATTGTGCTCTTACCAACATCCACTTGTTACATTCTTGTTTGACATATATGATTATAAGTCTAACAATCTCCCCAATTGATGATTCTTTATTTTGCAACATACTCATACTTATTGCATTCTTGTTTGACTTGTATGATCATAAGGCTAACAATCTCCCTAAAATGCGATTCTTGATTTGACTTTGAAGATCTTTGAGGATGTTTAGAATCAACACTCTTGAGGTTAAATGATTGACTTTTAGAGCTCGAGTATGAGTATGTGGTAATGAATCCGACTTTGATGGTACCTGGTTGCAACACCGACGATTGAATCTACATTTAAAAAGTTAGTGAAAAACAACAGATATGGACGAAAGTGTCTTTGTCACTTCGTCGAATATAATTGCAATAACCACGGTTCCCCGTTTATCAGTATAAATACTGCCTGTGATCAGATAGAATTCATATGAATCTTCTTGACAGGGTTTCGCAACTGTACTAGTCGTTCTCATTACCAGAGCGTCTTAAAGCAGACAACACGGTAAGAGTGAATCAGATAGTTACTATCTTTCTGATTAAGTTGTCAATTCATTTTACTAGAACAAGTTTGATTCACATAGAATCGCACCATCGTTTCTTTCCAGTTGACACAAGTTTGATTCATATAGAATCGCGCAAGTCACCTACCAAGAGCTTGTTTGATGTTGGCTCAAGCAGGATTTCCATCTTCACGGTGTTCAACAAGTGTATTTTGACATTGTGTCCTATTAAAATTTATAATTTGATCTCTTTTGGCTCTAGACTCGATTTGTGCACTTTGGTTTTGTAATCGGATGCTGGAGCATACTGCCACCTATTCAATATCAACAATCTCGAAGTGAGGTGTTAATAGATAATGTGTGTATCTCCGTAACAAATGAGGCAAGTTTCTTTTGAGAGAAACTTAAATGGCTGGGAAGGGTTGTGCATTGCATCACTAGGTCATGGCGGCTTTCTTCAATATCAACAATCATCTTTGTGATTTTGGTAGATTATGTATTAACCCAGTTTCTGCCTAAGTTGTGTGGAGGGCTGCTTTGTTTTCACCCTTTATCCATGCATTTCTTTTTAATTCTTCAACCCCTTCAATGCTTACCAAGACGTCATTATTAACATCTTGTTGTGATTGTTCCAGTGTTAGCTCAATCTTAGTTGTCATTCTTCCCTTATACTCATTTTTATCCAATCATACCTAAGGACTGCTATTTCTAACTATGAATTGTCCTTGGGTAGATCTCTCTGGTTCTGGTTGGATCGTAGGACTTATACCTAACCTTAATCACCTTATGACTTCATCGACGTCATGAGATAAATTGGCTGTAGGTATAGAGATCGAACCATAAAACCATTTTATGACATTGTTATTTTCAAATACTCCCCCTACACATGTGCTTCGAGATTCAAAATTGTTTAGCACATGAAAGAAAGAGTTTCACTTAGAGTCTTAAAGATCACATTCTTCTATATCATATTTTAATCACATTTTCTCCCCTTATTTTAAATAATGAAACACTTAGTATTTGAAATACCAATTGATTAAAATTTATGACATGAAAAATTCCATGAGGAGAAAATTTATACTACGATATTGCATGAATTTATTTTCCTGATAGCTCTCCTTCAATTGTATATGTGGGATACCAATATTTATTAAAACTTGACATTGGAAAGAAAAATTGATATGACACCATAAAATGTTGAAGATGGAGTGAGATGCCTTAGTGAACAATGTATATTATTACTTGACATTATAGAATTCCTAATAATTAAATTTTACAAATGGTTTGGATACGTAAAAATAACATTTATGAGATGTACCACAAAATATAAAAGGCTTTTGTTTTAAAAGCTCCCCTTCAGAAATTGATCCACATAAAATGACATTGATAGTACCACAATTGTTAAATATAATTAAGGAAAGGGAGTGTTGAACACACAATTTTAACAAATACCACTTTTTATGGAAAGATACCACAAATTATATTGTGGACAATTTGACATTGAAAGTTGTTTTTGAAAATTGTGTTCAACGGTTTTAAAAAACACATGATAGAAGACTTCTCTTCTATTTAAAGAGTAAGTGCACTGAAACGTACACTTCCCTTTTACATTCAGGTCCGAGTTATGCACTGATGTGTACATAAGTCATAGAGAAAAATTTAGAAATGACATATTTTGAAAGCATTTGAAATTCTTGCTCGAACTTTATTTACACGCCCGTGTCGATGTTAATCAACATTTCTAGGTACGTAAATGTTATCGATTCCAAGAGACATGTCGAGAAGATTCTTTTTGGTATTTTTTGAATTTTTTTGATTTTATATTTCGTTTTTATAGATTTTATATTTTTCTATTTTCTTTTTGTTGGTTTTATATTTTTGTATTTTCTTTTTTTCAAAAATATATATAAATCAAAATAAAGAGAAAAATAAAATATTTACAGATTTGATGTTTAATAGATCAAGCAGATTCGTTTGCCAGAACCTCTAGTTCTTCTAAAGTCAAACATCTCATACCGAGTCGTCTGACGAGATACTTAAACCTATCTTCCGACAGAGCTTTAGTAAACAGGTCAGCTAACTGGTATTCAGTTCCGACAAAGAATAATTCAACAATACCCTTTTTAACCTGTTCCTTTATGAAGTGATAACTGACATCGATGTGCTTGGTATGGGAATGCTAGACTGGATTGCACGAGATGGCTATGGCTGCCTTTGAGTCACAATACATAGGTATTTTATCAAAGTGAAAGCCATAATCTATGAGCTGAGTTCTCATCCATAGAACTTGAGAGCAGCATGTAGATAAAGACACATACTCGGCTTCTGCTGAAGATATTGAAGTGTAGTCCTGTTTTTTAGACGACTAGCTGACTAACTTATCACCTCCTAGAAATTGTATGCCACCAGATGTACTTTTACGTAAATCGAGACAGCCTGCGTGATCCGAATCTAAAAAAGCAGTTAGTTTCAAAACCGGTGTCCTTCGGATACCAGAGTCCCATGTTAATGGTATCTTTAAGATACCGAAAGATCCGCTTAACCGCGGTAAGATGTTTCTCAGTCGGTTTCGCTTGATAGGGAGCACAATAACATGTTGCATGTCCAATATCTGGTCTACTTGCTGTTAAGTACATGAGTGCTCTGACAATTCTACGATATTCTATTTGGTCAATCGGAGTACCACTCAAGTCAGCATCTAGGTGTTTCGTAGCCATTGGAGTACCAATGCTATCACATGAGGTCATACCATGCTTTTTAAGTATCTCTTGAGCATACTTACCTTGGTTTATAAAGATACCGCGTGGGGATTTGTGGATCTGAATTCCTAAAAATAATTTTAGCTCCTCCATCATAGTCATTTCAAACTTGCTGTGCATTAGTTTTTCAAACCGTTTTGAAAGTTTTAGGTTCGTAGAACCAAAAATAATGTCATCAACGTAAATTTGCACAAGCAATATGTCTTCCCCATGTTTAGTTATGAACATAGTTGGATCAATAGAACCTTTTGAGAATCCTTTGGATACCAAGAAGTTGGAGAGTTCGTCGTACCACGCTCTTGGAGCTTTTTCGAGTTCGTATAATGCCTTCTTTAGACTGTAGACTTGGTCAGGATGTTATGGTTCTACGAATCCATCTGGCTGTTTTACGTAAACTTCTTCCTTTAGAGGTCCGTAAAGAAATGTTGTCTTGACGTCCATCTGGTATATTGGAAATGATTTGTGTGCAGCATACTCAACGAATAACCGGACAGCTTCCAACCGAGCAACTGGTGCAAATGACTCTTCGAAATTAATTCCTTCCTTTTGAGCGTATCCCTTAGCTACAAGATGAGCTTTGTTGCGATTTACAGTATTTTCCTCATCACGTTTGTTTTTCCAGATCCACTTCATGTTAATGACATTTTTGCAGAGTAGACTATCGATTAATTCCCATACATCTAATTGATCAAACTGGTGAAGTTCTTCCTGCATCGCTTCAATCCATGTAGAATCAGCCATGGCTTCTTTGATGTTCTTCGGTTCGGTTCGACTCACGGTGAGTATGAACATACACATCTCGCCATATGTTTCTAGCTGACGTCTTGTTCTAATTGATTGAGAAGGATTTCCAATGACTTGTTCTAACGGATGATCTTTTGTCCAACGATGTTCAGAAAGGTGTCGTTGATAAAATGTATGCATGTTTGATGAATCAACATAACGAGACAATGTCTCCCCTCATTCTTGTATCGGTGTACTAAAGATGTTGATAAATTCGTCTTCTTCAACTTGTGCATTTTCTTTATTGGTTTTTGCTTGATTAATGTTCTCAGTAGCAGTGACAGTTGGTGCTTGAGTTGGTACTTGACTTGTAGTTTCATGTGTTGTTTGAATGTTCAATGGAGGTGTATCTGCAGTAACGATTGTTGAAGTAGATGGAGTTGTGTGTTGTTGATGTTGATTAGGTGCATCAGCAGTAGTTACAGCGGAAGACTTTGATACAACTTAAGTAGTTCCATTGAGTAATTCATCGAACATCAAACTAAATAGCAAATCCAGCTCATTTAACGTTGTTACTGTCTCAGCTGCTTGAGGAACATTTTGTTGACTTTGGGAACCGGGACTTAAACTGTCATGTTCAAGTGCCATGGTCGGACATTATGGAATGGGGTCAGAACTGACTTGATCTGGCCCCATTAGAGGCAATTCATCAAAGTTAACATGAATGGTTTCAACTATCACTCTTGTTTTCTTGTTAAATACCCTGTAAGCTCTTGACTGAGTAGAATACCCTACAAAAAATACATGCATTACCTTTTTCCTTCATTTTATCAAGATTTTCACCATCTCTAACGATGTAACAAAGAGAGCCAAAAATGTGAAAGAACTTAACAGACGCTTTTCGGCCGTTGATGATGTGGTAAGGTGTTTTCTCATGTCGAGGAATTATAAATGAACGGTTTTGAGTAAAACATGCGGTTGCAATGGCTTCAGCCCAAAAGTACAGAGGAACTTTAGCGGCGCTTAGCATTGTTCGAGCAGCCTCAACAAGAGTACGGTTCTGTCTTTCGACAACGCTGTTTTGTTAAGGAGTTCGAGCAATGGACGTTTTGTGTTTTATACCTTTTATTGCAAAGTATGCATGAAGAGTTTGTCAGTTCGAACTGTTCTAACTTGAGCAAGAAGTCCTCTTTGGACAAGTCTGAGGAAATCAATGAGAACTTTAGGTGTTTCATCTTTGGACCTCAAGAAGTGAGTCCAAATATATCTGGAGTAGTCATCAATAATTACGAGAACATATTTCTTTCCATTAATACTTTTTTACCCGCATGGGACCACATAAGTCCATGTGTAGAAGTTATAATCGTCTTTTGGAGCTTGGGGTAGTATTTGTGTGAAAAGACTTTCGTTTGGCTTTCCCAACTCACAAGAAGAACAAAGATGATCTTTGACGAATTTTAACTTTGGAAGACCAATCACAATATCATTCTTTGAAAGCAAGTTGATGGTGTCGAAGTTGTAACACCCCCAAAAATATAACAACGCAGCGGAATACCACATGGGGTGCTACTTCATAATACACATCGCTAGATACAAGAGAACGACCTCTAAGTATGTCGTTTGAAAAGTAATCTCGTTGATTTTCTTGAAATTGATATAACGTTTGTCCCATAATTGCATCACAATTAAAAGCTTGAAAACAATACCACGAGATTTGATCATTTGAATGTAGTAGACTCCAATGCATATTAATAAATCCGAGCATCTAATTCACCTGAGAAAAACATGCTTAAAAACATCAACATAAAGTTGGTGAGTTCATAGGTTTTTGTAAATACAAATGTTGAACCAACATTCTGTAAAGTATGCGTGACCGTTTCAAAACCTGTATGTTCTCCAAAATGTATGTATGAATGTCATAATTCAAAGAGTTGCAAAATATGCATGACAATTTCAATCCCCAAATAGTCACAAAAATGTACGTATGAAAATTTGATCGCAATTGTCCAAAGTATGTATTGCCATTTTATTCAAGGCAATGTAAATGTTCAAGTGTATAAAACCATGATTACCATTACTCTAAGTTCATGAAACTGTGACGTAGACTTGTATGTATGCCACTTTATTCAAGGCACAGTAAAATTGTACCCATCGTAGGTGTCGCCTCCAAGAACACCCGGGCATTAATGAAAAACCATTTTGTACCCATCACATGTGTCCCCTCCAAGAACACCCGGGCAGTAATGAAAATCCTTGTGTATGTGTCGTTGGCCCTGTAGGTCTAGCCAATCGTGTTCCGACATGTTATAACGTTCGTTACCGGTGATAGCTAGTCACCCGAACGGGGATTGTCAATCCCGAATAGATCTATTTCATAACATTCGCGCTCACCCTCCAAGTGATTTACAGTTCATGCAACCTAAGCTAATCCGTAATCATAAAAGTATAGTATGTGTTTACGTTCAAAAATTTAACCAAGTATTGTATCTCCTCGCGAGATATATAAATGAGTATGTAAACCAAACAGGTAATCAACCATGTAAATGAGTTTGTAAGCATTCATGTAAACACGTATGAAATCGACCATGTAATTTAGTTTGCAAACAGATTTGCACAAGCATGTTCTCACCCCAAAATATATGTAAAACAGGTAAAACGTGGGGCTATAAACTCACCTTGATCAAAGACCACGATCAAATAATCCAAATAAATCACAACCGAATCTGCAAAGATCTCGAAATAAAGTCGCGTCTTAGGATTTATAAATATTACGCGAATAAATATAATTAAGTTTTTATAAAGTTTTTATATTGATTATAACATATAAGATGTACATCTTATAAACATAATTAGTCCATGTTAACATATACGTTAACAAAATAAATAATTAGACTAATATTCTGAACTAGTTTTCAAAAGTATAAAATAGACATGGGTCAAAAGTGTTATTTTAAAATTCTATAATATTTATTTGTAAATAGCTTTATAAATAAAGGGTTAAAATGTAAATGTAAAATTTTATAATTAATCTCATGTGATGTACATGATCCAAGTTATTAATTTTTCTTTAACTATATATGCAATGCTCTTTTTAAAACCAACTAGTACTATTTGATGTAACATATGCATGCTCTGTTAATAACGAGTACGTTGCATTTGCTAAAATACTGCATGCATGTATAGGTAAAAGTGAATATAACATGACATATTCTTTCAGTTTGTTGATTAAAGCACCCTAAATCTAGCAGTTTTCTTCTTCCCTTTTTGTTCTTAGCAACGACAAGAAGAACAGTATCACAATTCACATTCAATTTATATGGGCTATCTTGTCCCATCGTTTTCTTTTAGTATTATAACTCATTTATATATATAGATTTACATTTAGTCATCTTCTCCATACATTGCTTATTACTAGAACCCATTTTTATTGAAGATGTTTGATAAGATCGTTTTAAACCCATCTAGGATCGTTTTACAAATAACATCATAAACATGCAGCGGAATATAAAGAACAATGATGTTATTAAACAAGGTTTTCTTCATTGAACGTTTCCCTATTACCCCAACTATAACTTGAGGCTACACCAACTACTATGGTGTACTAACTAACTAACTAACTATGTGTACACACATACACCTTTGCTATTCGACTCTCATCAGTCGATGTTTCTATGGATTGATAAAACTACACGCCAATGATCTCTTTATATAGGGAGAGATCATGGCTTACAAAGGAAGCTAATTAAATGCTTTGACCATCTAATTAAATGCTCATAACCATCTAATTAAATGCTCATAAAAGATTAATTAAATGCTCTTAAAAGACATTTAATTATACAAGGAAACTAAACATTTAATTATATGGAAACTAAACATTTGACTTTTCAATTCTTATCTTTAGCAAATCTTCCAGCATTTAATTCTTCCATATGTAGAATACCAAAGTGATCATATTAAGCCCTTGTTGTGTCATTCTTCTTCATTTAAGCACATGTAGTTTTGTAATCATCAAATCAATAAACCCAACAATGTTAAACTGACAAAGAACCGTATTTTACCTTATCGACGTAGCAAACAGAGAGGGAAACTTAGTCGTCGGAAATAATGGAGGGTTCGCCGGAAAACGTTGACACGCACCTGTTGGGGTTCACTTAGTTCTTGGCATAAACACGAGTGAATGAGATTCATGCCGCTTGCGTATAAACACCGACCCAAAATGCAACAGTGATCAACGTGAACTCAAAAATAAGCATGGTTGCGAACATGAGCACGATCAAGAACAACTCAAACATGAACGCCAGGATTCAATGTGTGATTTGATCATAACACGAACCCAACACCTCTGCCTTATCGCGAACTACAAGTACCAGCTAACAACCCAAACTGTCTTCCTAAACATGACAGAGATCGGGCTTAACCTGAACGCAAACCGCAAACTTGAACATGATGTGAACTCATAGTCAGAACACAACTCCTAGCCCGTAACAGATGAAGCCATAACCAGGCATGATCATGAGCGAGAATTCCATTCGAACATGAACCATGTTAAGAAACTCGAGCTAGGCTTAACGTGGACTTGAGATTGTACCGCATCTCCCTTTTGGCTTCCTACACTTAGCGAGATTTAGAGTGGTTAGTTAGTTTTGTTGCGAATGATTTGTGATTGAAACGAGGGATAGAAAACAAATTATGGACCGAGATGTCTATGAGAGTGATTAGGTAACTTATGAGTTGAGTTAGGGGTTCAGTGATAGTAATATCTCGGATGGGGTTTATGTTTGTGATAGTTTAACCAGAAAGACAAAAAAAGAAGCAAAGGTGAGCTTATATTTTCTATTTTGCAAATGAGATGTGTGAGAGTTTGAGGCTTAAGTTTAGCTTTTTATTTATAGAGTAAGAATTAGAATTTACCACTTTATAAAACCATCAAATGGTTTATCACAAGGGATGGTTTGTATGGTTTGTTAGGCCATGGATTAATGAATAAACAATTGCCTAGGAGTGTAAGAAACATGCTTGATGTTGGGTGAGATGGGACACTACAAAGCATGCAATAGTTTTCTTTTCCTTTTCCTTGTTTTGTGCCGAATATATGCATGCTTGTGTAAGAAAATAGAAGTCTTGGGAGCATGAACAAGTTAAAGATACTTTTGGTTGTAACCCTTGGATAAAGGATATATTAATTTACTAGTTAGTGGGAAGTTGATGAATTAATTTGTGTATGTATGTATAGAATTGGCTAAGGCAAGCATTTAGGATAAAATGTTATAAAATTTTGAGGTGGGGTTGGTTATGGTGTAAATAATGGATAGAGTTTATATAAACTTTGGTTACTTGGTATAATTGTGGGTACTTGTTGAGGTATAGATGGGTTTATGAGTTTACATGCATGCAAAAATGTAGTTTATTACGAAACTCAAATATTTTTCGTAACGTATAAAATTTAAATATGAAAAGTTATAAAATATGTTCGTAAAAATAATGTAAACTTTAATTTGCGTTTTTGACAGACGTTTTTGAATGACATGTTAAATAATTTATTAAATATTTTTATTTAATAAAATGTGATAATTAAATATAATTTAATTATTTTCGTGTTGGTATGCGTTATGTGCGGTTTTTCATAGTTTGGGAGATACCTTCTCGTTTTCAAGTCAAACAAGTTTGAAAAGTAAATTTGTAAATGAAGGATAATAAATATGATTTATTATTAAAGTATGCTCTGAAAATTTTACCATTTACGCGGTAATCGTTTTTATGTGACAATAAAAGATCAAAAGTCAAAAAGTCAAGTCGGACCCGAAAAGTCAAAGTTTAAAATAGTCATTTAAAATTCTAAAAATTGCCGTATGTTACAGAAGTTTAGATAAGAAAGACGACGACGCCATAACCATGCTTGTGATGATGAAGCTTTAGCCATTAAGCAAATTGGATTGGAGTGGATGTGTCTTGAAGAGTGATGGAATGCAGATCTGTGCCACAAGAACCTGTGAGAAGTTCATTTCCCTTCAAATCATGGATGTAACATGTAGATTTCCAAAAAGCAACTTCCAAGTCCGCATCACAGAATTAACCAACAGAGAATAAATTATGATTCAGCCCTTCGACGTAATAAACCCTTTTGATAGTGATTTTTCCTTGAACCAGATCTCCATAACCAAAAATCAGTGCAATTTGATCATTCCTAAACTTCACCGTACCAAGAAATTTCTCCACAAAATTAGTTAGAAGCTTGAGATTTCCCGTCATGTGCTTTAAGCACCCAGAGTCGACGATGAATAGGATTATCTCTACGAGCTACAAAAGAATTAGAAGACAATGGAGTATTTGACACAGTAGAACACCTCGGAGTCATAGGTTCTAAATTATTAGCAGTTCTAGATGCATTTCCTAGAGGCATACTAACATTTGTGTTGACATTTCCTATTAGGGACTTAGGTTTCCATTTATATCCGGATGGTGTAAACTTAGGATACCACCAACTACATATCTTACTAACATGCTCATATAGCTTCCTAGTTGTGTGTCTAGGTTTCTGGTTAGTGAATTCTGAAGCACCTGTTCTCTTAAGGGGTGTTGCAACAGATTGGTTCACAGTTTGTTTGTGTTCTCTAGTACTAATAGGCACAACCACGGGAATTTTAGTCCTAGAATTCACGCCATTAATAAAGTGAAGAACACACATATCATGATTGTCATTCAACATACATTTTCCACAAGTAACACAAACAAAGTTTACATTCGAGGTCTTAGCATTCAAACTGTCATTACACGCAGTTATAGACGTTTTATTATTTGAAAACTTAAAATTCCTATGGTAGTATTCTACTTCTTGCTTCTTCCCTTGACTACTGTTAGGCATGACTCTATTTTCTAGTTGATTGCTCTTAAGCTGTGGTCTGCTAACACTAGTAGTGGGAATTACTCTTGTAGAGAAAAACACGCGTTTGTTAGTTTTTTTAATGTCTTGAGGCAACTGTGGTGTTCTAGTTTGATTAGGCTTTGTGTGCACTTTATACATTCCTGGATCAATCACATTTGTGTTCTTTAAAATTGTCATCACATTCTGAGGCAAAATCTGTACAGTGACTGGTTTTAAAAAATCATTAGACACATTATTTGTAGTAACTGACTTTGACTTTGAGAAATCTGTCTTTGCAAGAGAATTTGAAAAAGTAGTTGGTTTACATAAAATTGATTGTTGTTGACTTTTAAAAGCATTCGGTTGTCGAATAACCGATGATTTTTCAAACTTAGTTTCCACAGATTTTCCTTTCATATTTTCTATGAGTTTCTTCAACTCACTTATTGCAATTCCTTTGTCTTGTAATTGAGCTTTCAAGTCTTGAATTTCAAAATACTGTTCACGTTCTTTCAGAAATACGTTTGCCTAATTTTCTTTAAAAGATTTGTCATTTTTTATTTGTTCTTTACATTGTTGTAATGCAAGTTCAAGATTAATCGCATGTTTCCAAAGTGCTTCAAAACTCTTTGACATTGTTCTAGTTTTTGAAAGTTCATTTTCAAGACGTTCACATTTTTCTAAAGCTTCCAGGTAATCACATTGCAAATTAGTAACTTCATCCATTTTAGTGTACACACCAAGTATTGCATTCATGTGATCATCATAGTAATATTCCCTTGAAAGACGGTCGATTTCATTCAAAAACTATGTTTTTTGAGTTTTCAGTTGAGATTTGAGAGAGTCTACTTCATGTTCAAGAGAATTAAAGTATCTCAAATCAGCAACCATTTCCTCTTTCAAACACAAGTGAAATTTTTCTAAATCAGCATTGATTCTTTGAATTTAGGGACAAAAATTTCCTTCGATTGTATTTTGAATGAATGGATCTATGTGACCAAAATATGTTCTTTTAGCGATTGTTTGTTTGCAACGTTCCACTCCATCAAAAATCGTGTCAACACTTCTTTTAATTTTGAAAAGTTCTTTAGAGCTTTTACACTTTTGATCCCACGGAATGGATTCATCCATCCGTTTTTCTAACAAAGTTGTTTGTTTATTAAAAGACTCTTTTGAATTTTCATTCTTGACAGGTGTATGACTCATTTTTGACCTTTCTGAAAAATATCTCTGTTCAGGCGACTTTTCACGTTGTGGAACGAACAAATCATAAAGATTATTCAAGTTTTTATAATCAAAAGGTCTGATTAAATCACTTAATTTTGATCGACTTTCTTGGGCAAGACGAATCGTTTCGTCAGATTCAGGGGCTAACATTAAAGCAAGATTATCATTATAGCAACCTATATCATACAGACGAGGATTCGCTCTTTGAGCTTTCTTGAGGAACTCAGGTTTAACACAGGTTTGACAAAACTCGTTCTACAATTATGATAAACATATTTTTTGTTTGAACAGATCTGTGGCTTTTATATACTATCATCATCCAAAAAACCGTGATGTTGTTTTCTAATGCAATGACCTTATCAATTTCTTTGTCTTCACGAGTTTGTAATCTTTATCTGTGCATCTTTTTCTTGTGACATTATGTGATGGTGTTCTTGATGTGCAAAAAGCTCTTTTTCATTTCGAAATCGTTTGATTAAAATCATTGATCTTTCCAAACTATATTTATTAGTTGACATTTTAAGTATTCCTTTTTGTATGAGCATTTAATCCCCTTTGCTTTTGCTCAAATCAATTTCCACCCTTTGAACATATATTCACATCTTGTTATCTTACTACGTTCAGCTTGGAACTTCTGAAGGGCTTTTGGACATCCACTGAATGATTAGACTTTGACAGTTCATTGTTTGCTTCTTTGAAATGGTTATTTGATGATTCTAAACTTTTATTTTTGATTTTGAAATCCTCAATTTCACCTTTCAATTTATCGACTAAAGCCTTGTTTGATGTTTCCAAAAATTTATTACGGTTTTTGCTGTCATCAATTTCACATTGTAGTTTCTCAATTAAAGAAGCAAGCAAATCGAATTCTTTAGCAAGATCATCATCATCATCATCCTGGTCAACTGTTTCTCCATTATAACACATATCTAATGAATCAATAGTGATGTTAGTGTCACCTTGTTCCTCCAGATATGTGTCATTAACAGATTCAGGTTGCTCAAGATGTTCATTTTCAATGGCAAACACATTATAGTTATCATCATTATTTTGTACCTTTTGCAATGCCTCAGCATCCAAGATGGGTCCAGAATTGTCAGCAACATCTAGAGTAACCTCTTGAATTTATGCCATGTACACATAATGTGCTTCCAATTCTTGATCTTTAGGTTCATCATTAGTGTCATCCCTCCAGTCAGCTTGCTCTGCATTCAACTAAAATCCAGCTTCCTCTTGCTTACACAATAGCATTTTCTCCTTGTGATAAGCTGCATCCTTTGTCCGTTTTGGTTTCTGACATTCCCTTACTACATGCCCATATTCCATACAATTATAAGAATCCCAGACTACTGCACCACCGGTGTACCTACATTCTCCCTAGCCCTAACAACATTAACTACCCTTTTATTATCATACCCAGTGCCTTTGTTAATCCTTGGAGTATTATCTTGATTTGCTCTACTGGTATTTGATGAAGTTCTTAGGTTGTTGTTGGTAGGTTTGTAGATTTTCTTGAATGATAGAGAAATTAAAGCCATGAGTATATCAATCTCCTTATCCTTTGACATTTCATCATCTTCAGCAACCATAGTAGGTTCTTGATCATAAGTGGGTGTAGAAGAGTTGACAATTACTTGTCCTTTGTTTCTAGTAGCAGCTTGTTGTGATTTAGTTGAGGAATTATGAGTGTAGTGAGTAGGATGGTTTTGAGGATGGTAAACTGGTTGTTGTTGAGCAACAAGTGCAAGTGTATTGGCAGTACGTGCTAGTCTTTCAGCTCTTATCTCATTGACTTCATTCTGGTGTTACTTTAGAATGTCATAGAGTTTGTGAAAGGAGACAGTCTTTAGCTCTTGACTCAGCTTAACAAGTGTCACAAACCTTTGCCATTCTGGTTGTAGTTGAAGTAAGAACTAAACATTCACTTGATGATTGGTAACATCACACTGATTTTTGACAAGCTCATTCATCATCTTGTAGAACCTTGAGTAATACGATTCAAGTGATTCACCATCCCGTGATGTGAATTTTCCAAACTCCTAATATAAATTGGTTTCAAGATCTTGAACGTTGATTGACTCACCTTGTTTCAACCTTTCAATGGCTTTCCACATTTCACATGCATTTGGACAAGCATCAACTGTGGAGTAGATGTCATTATCTATCCCTGTGAGAATTATTTAAACAGCTTCAGCTTCAGCATTCAGTTGATCTCGTATGTCTTGTGAATTTTTTTTGTAGTTCTCCATATACCCTTCTGTAGTGGTTTCTGAACTACCTTCAGCAACTGGAATAGTCTTCTCAGTCCATTTGAATTTGTAAGGTGGATTCTGGAAACAATAGTGGATGAGTTCATTGTTAGGTTTGGTGTCGATGTATCTCTTGATTCTGGATTTCCACTAAACGTAATTACCGGATGCTAACATTGGTGGACGGTCTTTACCACCTGCTTCTATGATGGCATTCTGAAGAGCATTCGATGTTTGAGTTTGCAAATTGGTATTGGTATTTGACATTTTGATGTTGTGAATGGATATCGGATCTTAAGTAGGTAAAGTGATTGTTGTTGTGGATTGAAATCAATTAACGTTCACGGGATTTTACAAGTCTTTGATTAAAACCAAGAAAAGAATCGTATCTTTCGCGGGATTTTACAAAATCAAGAAGAAACCATGAAACAATGATTAATTGTTGTTGAAATCGTTGTTGAAATTGAAGTACTTGAGCTTTTGTAACGATTAATGAGCTTAAAAGAACAAACGGTGCAAAACCGGTTAACTTGAAAGGGTTAAAGGTTAAATTATGAAAACAAAGACCAACGGTGCAAAACTATTTCAAATATGGGGGTTACTAAAGCAACCAAGGACTAATGAGAATTGGACTTAAAGTATAGGGGCTGCATGTGTCAAAGTTGCATTTTAGTTTAATAATAAAATAAAATAAAAAATAAAAAATAAAAAATTCCCTTCAATATTACGTCTTCCTCGTTTTTAAACTTCAAAAATGAAACGAATGAAAAGTAATTCTCGCGGAGTGGTACGTTTATCGTCGATAAAATATGAATATACCACAATGATCGAAACGAGTTCACGATCGCAACGGTATATGTTATAAGTCCCACAGATAACCGTCACACGAAACTAAAAAACCCGAAAAGAGTTAAAACGTGTATATTAGGCACTAGTTGAATTGCTAATTCGGTTTGTAATTGATATTGCGAATTTGGTTAGTAAGTAAAACTGCGTATTCGGTCAATGAAGGATATTGCGAATTCGGTCACAAGTAAAACTGAGTATTCGGTTGATGGAGGATATTGCGAATTCGGTCACAAGCAAGACTGCGTATTCGGTTGATGGAGGATATTGCGTATTCGGTCACAAGTAAAACTGCGTATTCGGCTGTACTAAGAACTGCTGCAAATTCGGTTGTTGTCCACTGCGAATCCATTTCCTTCTTCACTCTGCGAGTTCGGTTCCTTCAAAGAGTTGCGAGTTCGGTGACTTCTAGCTGCGAATCTGGTGATATGTCTTGTGGTCCTTGTACCTTTTCTTCTTTAACAAAAACCAATAAAAAACAATCGTCCTTGTTCGTATCCCGCGTCAAAAGTAAGCCAACAAGAAAGAGCTTTAAAAGAAGGTCGTTTACACCACAAATAAGCTTGAACGAAGCTTGAAATATAAGCTGTTAAGCCACGTAAATAAGATACAAAATTCAAAACAAATAATCTACAAACTATGATGAATTAACCTCGTTGCAATATTTTAAATCAAAAAGTGTCATCTTTTTAAGCAAATACGCACACTACTGTTGCAATATTTTGATTTCAAACAACACACAAGTTTTGTGTTTAGTAAAAAGAGGCACTTTACTGTTTGAATCTCTAACACAAAAAGAAAGAAAATCAACAAAAATAAATTATGAGATAAAAAGTAAAGAAAAAGATTGCGAATAAGTTTTTTTTCTTTTTAACCATGAATCACAAACACAATAAACCCCTTGGCGATTGATACCAAATGTTATCCCATAAACTTAACCCATATCACACCAATAAGCCATACCAATAAGCAATAAGCTAGAAAGAGAGAAAGGAAAAATGGAAGATTTATTAGAGAGAGAAAGTAGAGAGTGGAAGATTACACACACACAAGTGTAAGAAATGGTAACCAACACCCTCTTCATGTGTGGAGAGGGTCCTATTTATACCATTTACCCACTAAGTAGCGTATGGGCTTTTAACTTGGGCCAGGCTTGGCTTATCTTGGGCTTTAAGCCTGAAACACAGACAATATTAGATTACAATCCAAGCATGTTGAACCCGACTAGCCTATTACTTAACAAGACTAATTACGACTAATAAGACCGATAACATTCTTGTTCGACTTATATAAAATTAAGGCTAACAAAAACCATCTTTTAAAAGTGGCATAATACATTTTTCCATAACTTAAGGCCACACACGAGCCTTCGCTGATAAAGTACATAAAAGAGTTAGACCTAAGTCCTCCTAAAACCTCAAACATGAGGAAAAAAATCAGGTTCCTAAGGGAAACCTTCTTTTGAAAGTGGCACAATACATTTGTCCACAACTTAAGGTCACACATGATACTTCAATGATAAAGCGCATAAAGGAGTCAGACCTAAGTCCTCCTAAAACCTCAAACATGATGAAAACAAATTAGGTTCCTAAGGGAAACCTTCTTTTGAAAGTGGCACAATACATTTGCCACAACTTAAGGCCACACAAGAGCCTTCACTAATAAAGTGTATAAAGGAGTCAGACCTAAGTCCTCCTAAAACCTCAAACATAAGGAAAACAAATCAAGTTCCTAAGGGAAGCTTACCTTCGAAAAGGGCACAAAACATTTAAGCCTTTTGCTTTACAAAGCAAAATGATTCAGCAATAAACGATATAAGGATCAGACCTGGGCCCCTAAAGGAATAACAACATGACATACGACAAAAGGTGGGATTGCATCCCTATATTCAACCCTCAAAAAGGGGTAACCATTCAAAAACAACCAAAGAGGTTGACACACATTGTTCAAACAATGGCCAACATGAACCATTACAAAGATAAATTGTCTTAAAGGCCGAATCCTGGATCAAAGTAAAGACGTTCAAGGGTACACACCACCCTTGGGGCCAAATTAACACCAACATGGTGACCAAGATCAGCAGGAGGAGACATTGGATTTGAAGATGAAGTAGAGGATGGAGTAGCTTTCTGGGAAGAAGGCATGGGTATTTGGGTCCTTGAAGGAGCAGGATTCTGTAACATGGGAGGCTTCTTCGACAACATAACTTCAATCGAAGCTGCGACATCTGCTACGAACTCGTCCAGCCAATGGAACATAGCAGTGGCAAAATCATTGCTAGCCTGAGTATGCTCCTTATTGTACAAAGAACGATATCCTTTAGCCTTTGATAAGTCAAAAGGCTCCTTCATGGCAGCAACCTGTTCATATGCTCTGCAACGTCCATAAGTAATGGTGGAGGACACCAATGTACCAACATGCCTGCCTAGCTTATCACTATGCACCAACTCCATGGTAGCATAAGGTACAACCTTTGACACTACATCCCCCCTATCTTGCTTGAGCTCCTCAACCTCTCTACGAAGAGACACCTCTACAGCCTCTAGTCTATCCTTCTCCGCCTCTAGGGTCAAAAGGGTCACTTAGTGGCCAGCCCATTTTTAGCTCTCTAGCATCATCCTGTCAAGGTTACCTTTGTGCTCTTTAACATCGGCAGTCAGCGAAGAAATCTTCTCTCGAAGAGTTAGTACAGCAAGATTCTGATCAAATTCCGCCATAGCAGCTTCACATTTGACTCGAAGCTCTTCACATTCCTCCTTACGAGATCTTTCCCTATCCTTAATAACATCAGCTTCACCTCTCATCTTTTCAATAACCTGCAAAAACTTATAGGCCCTCCTATTAACTGCATTATCCACCACAGCCTATCGCGCATAATAGCGGTCATGAAGATCAAGTAGTTCCAAATCCATTTGATTATCCAAATGACCTTTCCAAGCTGGTAAAGTGATAGCGGAGACCTTCAGGTGACATGCATTAGCATCTTTAAGCTCAAAACAGTCAGGGAGGCCAAAAGAACATATAAAGATGACAAAGGATGAATAAGCAAATCAATACCTTCAAAGAGAACGAAATGAACTAGAAATTTAACCTCATCATCATCAGATATGGAAAGAATAAGAGCATCATCCTTAGAAGCAGAGGTTTTGGCATGTACAACACGAGAACTTGATGACCCAGAGGCTAGTTTCCTCTTCACAAGAGGCCTTGAAGAACCTCCCCTCATTTTACAATTCCTCTCTTTGATGCG
The DNA here is from genome assembly GCA_026074375.1 of Tanacetum coccineum. Lineage (NCBI taxonomy): Eukaryota > Viridiplantae > Streptophyta > Magnoliopsida > Asterales > Asteraceae > Tanacetum > Tanacetum coccineum. Next base: position 17,953 of record BQNB010021226.1, on the reverse strand, counting down.
GGAAGCTACACTCCTAGGGTGCACAATAAACACACCGGCTTTAGGACTCTCCCCTGAATCTGCAATAATCTGTGCAGGCTGAACTTTAGGCTCCTCAACATCTTTAGGAAGCTTCGTATTCACTGAGGCAGAAGGGGAACCAGTACCAAATCTTGGGGATAACTCCTTAGGCAGAAAAGCAAGGTCATCATCATCTTCGGTATATATAAAGTTCCTGAAAGCCATCTCTGTAAAACAAAGAAATAAATCATGTATCAGCAAAAAAAGAAGACTAAAGGAATAATCAAGAAAGATAAATACCCTTGCCGCCCACAATGATCGCAGGCCGTTGTTGGCCAAACTCCCACGAAGGCTTAAGGCCAGCTAAAAATAGAATGGGATCATCAAACACACGAACACTTGTAGGATATCAACCAAGACGCTAGAAATAAGGATTTTCATCTATATTTGGAGGGAGCTTATCTTTGAAGGATTTTAAATTAAGCTTGTTTTCATCAAGCAGAAGTTTTGAGGTACTTGGAAGAGATAATAGAGTCTTGGACAAAGAAGAATCATTCATGCCAGATGATTCGTCAATAATATATATATAATATATAAGCAAACACTCAACCAATTACCTTTAGCCAAGGATTGGTTAAGATGTTTGAATATGACAAGGTTATGATTGGTTTTCTATTTCTACAAGTTAAATATGCAAAAACGATTAAATAAAACCTAAAAACGAAAGCTAAATAACTTAAAACCTAAAACGGGCTCGAAAAACGAGGGTCAAAAACCTAAATTTTGCAATTTTAACCCTAGAACAGTTTTTAAACTAAAAGTAGACTCTACTTGACTAAAAACGAAGTTTAAAAAAAACTAGACTAAAAACGGAGTTCGTTTGAACCAAAAACGAGTCAAAAGAAAAACGGGGTCAAAACCCAATCATAAAAAAATGAATTTTTGAAAAATTAACCCTACGAGAACTTTAACAATTTTCCTACAAACTAGATAAAAAAAGAAAAACAAATTTTAATCTTTCTAGCTTAATCTTTTGATATTGCTAATTTCTGCTTATTTAGCTTATAATTCTGCTTATCTTATGCTTATTTGTGCCTATTTAGTTCTATATAAGCTTGTCTTATTCAGTTTATAGTTTAGCTTAGATTTAATCTTAATTTCCATAAATTTGCCATCATCTTAGTTAGAAAATAGCTTTTAGCCTAGCTTATTTCTAAGTGATTATTTTTCATTAGAGTGTGCTTAATTGTTCTTTAATTGCCTTATGCTTAATCTGTTTCAGCATTTAAGAGCTTATTTGAATCTGCCTAAGCTTAAAATTGCTTTTAAAAGTTTTAAAGGGGTGTTTGGCACAAGGAATTTTAAACTGCTTATGTAGCTTTGGGTTTTCAAGTCCATTTGAAAAAGCTTTAATTAGGTCTAAAAGATGGTTTTAATAAGCTTAGAGTTGTATTTGTCAAGTTTTTAAGTCTTTGTTATCAAATGTGCCAATATGCAGTTTTGAAGTTTGATCAAAAAGCTCATTAGCCAATTTTCTTAAAAAGCTTATTTAAGTTGTGGTTTTTGTGTCTATATAAGTGTCTTATGCACCAGTTTTCTAAATGCAACTTGTGCATCTGTTTTGGGTTCCAATTTGTGGTTTATGCCTTTTAAGAATTTTTAGCCAAATCAGTTTAGTGCATGTTCTTAAAAAGTCAGATTTGGATAGCAATTCAAGGTTTAGATTCTAATTGAAATCTGTTTGAATTTGATGATTCTGAGCTTATTGTAGTTCTATCTAAATCTGTTTTGGAATTTTAGAAGTTATGGATTAGTTTTAGTCATTAGGATTTAGCTTTCAAGTTGCCTGTCATCTCAAAAAGCTAAAAGCTATTAGTTAGTATATGCCTTTTTCATTGCCTTATTTATAGCTATCTCTTATTCATTTCCTTTGATTCCAGCTTATTTGAATCCTCTTAGTATTAGTCTTCATCTATGTGATGAAGCTTTTGGCTATGGTTTTTTTTTTTTTTAGTTTTAGATGTTTTTTTTTTTAGTTTTTTTTTTTTTTTTTTTTATATGTTTTTTTTTTTTTTTTTTTTTTTATCTTTTTTTTTTTTTTTTTTTTTTTTCTTTTTTTTTAGATTTTTTTTTTTTTTTTTTTTTTTATTTTTTTTTTTTTTAGAAGCTTATGTGTCCTTAATTCTAGCTTAAAATCTGTCATAAGTCTTAGAATTTGTTTTAAAAGTCTGCTGTCTTTTAGCTTATTAAGAGTTTTTTAGCTTATAATGTTAGCTTATTTTTGGTCCTTTTTGCTTATTTGAGTCTAGTGTTAGGTACATTTAGCTTATTTAGAATTTATCCTAGCTTATAGGGTCTTTTTAGCCCCTATTCTGTAGCTCAATAAGCTTGTATAAATTTAAGCATTTATGCCCTATTAGTTAGCTTATTACCAGCTTATTTTGTGAGTTTCATAAAAAAGTCCTTTTATTAAGTTTGCTTATTTTCACTTGGTCTTTCATAGTTTCAAAAAGAAAAAAAATGTTTTATAAAAAAGAAAGGTCACAGGGGTCGAACCTGTGACCTCTCCTTCACAACCCCAACGCTTTAGCACACACACTCACTACCAACTGACCTTAGGTCTTTTTCGATTAATACTCATATTTAATTATATAGGCAATATTTCTAGTTTTGCCTTATTGCTAAATTTTGCTTATTTAACTGCATATTTCTTCCAGCCACTATAACAAAACTGAATTTTCTCAAATGCAAAATTCAACCAATGTTACTATGGATCACAATTGTACAGGAAAAATTTTTCGCTCTTTAGACATTACTTGCATAACTAAAGTAGATGCGCTCACGCAACCTCCTATGCCATCTTATCCTATTTATATGTCAAGCAAACATCTATTAACATATAAGTAGTCGATCATCTTAATATCTTTATTTACATAGTACATTACTTCATATATGTACCAGACGCATCGTTATATCAAAAATGGGCTTTAAACCTTTATCGTATAACTCTCTAAACCTCTTATTCTCATGAAGGTTAATATCCTAAAGGGAATGGACATACGCTACTTAAATGCATATATACAAGTCATATAACATCTCATTTGAATAATACTTTCCCTCCAAAATAAGGTACAAGTCCTTTAAAGCATAATGTACAAGTCATTAATGCATGATATCCAAATAGCATTTTACACTCCTTTTCCAAGGTAATCTTGTACAATCTATGAAGTACAAGTTACAAGCAAGTCATATACTTAATTTACAATCCATATTCATTCTCATTTCATGAAATTACAAGAAATCCAAGTTAGAAACCCTAACTTGAGCTAAATAGTAAACTATGACCCGTTTCTTAGTTTTTATCCATTATAAACCTCCCCCAAATAAGTTGTAATAACTTAATTTACAACATTACTAATCATATACAATCATCATTTCATTTCATTTGTATGCGAATTGAATCAAAGAAACCCTAAACGTGCCCTAATGAGAACATTCGACCCGTTTACTTGTTTTCACCCATTTTTAACACAAACCACCTATCAATTCTTGCTAATTATCCTAAATACAAGTCTTAGATGAACATCATATCTATCATTCAAATCATAAGAAAATTCTCGAACAACATGCAAAGCAAAAACCCTAAACGTGCTATGGAAACTCGTGACCTTTTTCTTGCTAATTTAACCATTTTTTGGAAAGTTTCCTTGCAAACTAAGCAACTCATGACTCTCACCAAATGCTACCTTAAGTAGCTTACAAGCACCGTGATTCATTTCCATGGCAAAATCAAGCCACAACCTCACCTTGTTGGTCATTTCATGCTTTGCAACACCACAAACACCCAAAACCACCTCCACATCACCTCTCTACCACTCTAGCCTCACCACATCACCCTCATAGACTCCCTAACTCAGCTACATCAGTATCATGACACCTCACCCCCTCACCCTATCAGTACTAACTTTAACTAACAGACTTAACTTTAATACTAACAGTATTAAGTCTGTTTACAATATTTTCCTAACACCCACCTTCTTCTTTCTATAACCCAATTGAGCAAACATTATCTGCTCCATATGATCCTAGGATCATCTAAGAAGATCATTCAAGCGAAGCTTTGATGCCTTGAAGCCCCGGAGTCATTATTCTAGGCGTACGAAGCTAAAAGTCTCGATTTTGACCCATTTTCAAGCTATAAGCTCAAACCCAGGTTTTATCGTCTTCATACCTGCTACTACAGCCTTATAATGTTCATATGATCTTACATAAACTCTTGTTAAAATTTCATAACTCAATTCATGCTCATTTTCCATTTTCATCCAAAACCGTACGCCCGAAACCCGAATTTCACGTTTTTCTTAAGACTAAATGTCATAATGGTTAAATGTTGTTATAATCTATCCTAACATGCTTAACTAATGTTATTATAACTACTTTATTGATTATTGAAGGAATTTGAATTAAAAACCTACGCGTTTTCATTATAAAACCCTAATATGACCCGTTTTGCTTCCTAGCTTAACGAATCGTTATTTTAAACTTTTATTATGTTAAATCTTCATATTTTAGCTTATATTAATAAGCTATAACCTGTAAATTACTTTTCATATTGAAAAATATCATTATTATGGATTTTGGACTTGTTTTGCAAAAGTATTCCATGCAAGGGGTATATATCGTAACTTTTTGAAACTTATAACTAAAAGGACTGAAAATGTCATTTTATCAAAGTTATAACTACAGGGGTCTATCATGTCACTTTCCAAAGTGCAAGGTTTACTTTGTACATCTTTTAAACTTGAAGGACCAAACTTGTAAAAGTGCAAACTCCAAGGGTATATTTTGCCATTTTTTTCATTCTCAAGGGTCTAAAATGTAACATTTTGAAAAAGTATAAAAATGTATTCAAAACCTTACAAAACATAACTTTAATTAACGCTTGACGTGCTTAACATTTCCAGTTATCGAGCAAAACGCTTAAAACCGATTATATCGTATCACAATACTAGGGAGCTTCATATTAAGGGATTTCATCTTGGTATTACGTTCTGACTGAGTTGTTGGGTTTACGATTTAAAGTGCCCTAGCTCCTCAAACGTTTACTGAATGACCTCTGAAATATGATGGCCCGAACGGTGATACAATAATTCCAAACTTTCTAGATTTTGGGACCTGCCTTTATAAAACTTTGATTTTAAATGAATGATAACGTATCTTTTGAACAAACGTCTCTTTTGAGTCGTTTTCTATGCGTGACGTGGCTGTTTACTATCGTTTTACTATATCAACATTCCTCAGTTAAGAACGAGTAGTGATAAGAGTTGTCAGCTTGTCATTTTATAAATTTTGAGTAGGCATCCTACCTATCAGGGGAGAGAATCATAACCTCGCCTTTACTTATTTACAATTTTATAAACCTGCGAGGGGATACATGCTTGTTACAAACTCTTTACATACACGTTTATCTTATAAACAATGTGATTACGGGGGGGTTCAACGACATAGTAAGTTCTTAGCTCCGTTAACTCTCTTTAATGATTACATAAACCGTGAGGGGGAAACATGCTATAAAGTTTTGAATACGAAGTGTATTATTACATGAGTTTATATGCTAAACTGATATACCATTACAATTACTGTCTAAGTTACTTTATGCTAAAAGTCCCTCATTATCATAGACCCGAGAAATCCTTACGGGTGAAGTGGCGAATATTAGTGGAATTAAGATCTAATCGGGAGTTGAGAAAGCCTGTTTGTGTTAACCGATAGGTAACCAACCACACTAGAATTTGTAATTTCATAGGTAGAGGCAAGTACTACACCATAGCCATTATTTCTTTATATATCTATATATATTACATATAATATATATATATATATATATATATATATATATATATATATAAATATATATATATATATATATATTTTGCATACCATTTTGGGGTACATATATATACACTATCAGTTTGTGTCCATGAGTTAGTGACAAGACAAGACCAAACAACCAAAGCAAGGCATTACGTGGAATAATAGAGCAGAGGGGTTATTACTATATAATTATATTTCGTTGAAATTATTACTAGAGAGAATGAGTGTATAATAACAATATCATTTTACATAATAATTGTGTTTATACAATTATTACACTATGACTTGTATTCAAATTATTTATATCAAACCTATGAATTTCACTCAACCTTTGTGTTGACCTTTTTAGCATGTTTATCTCAGGTAATTGAGTAACTTGCGGCATGGAGTGGCATGAACTTGAAGATGACTGAACTGTTATCATTCAAACATGATGTTTTAGATTTTGGGACCTGCATTTTGTAAAAACTCTGATTATAATGAATGATAACTAAATTTTTCCAACAACGTCTCTTTTAAAAGTGCCGGTAGTTCAATATTATAATGTGGCTTGGAGATTCATCCGTTGTGCAAAAAATACCCCAGATTAGCTTCTGCTGCTATATTGTAAAAATGGTATTACAATTGGTATCACGCCATGTTATAGAAAACAAGGTCAAACCTTAACTATAAAACCACCTTTGGTTTGTATAGTAGGAGGTATTTGCAAGGGGGGTGGAATGTGCATTTCTCTTTCAGCCATCAAAGTACCGAGGGAGCTGGTGGCCAGCTGAACATTCCCGAAACAAGTATGTAAAGATACACATCTATTATACTATTATATAAATAACTTATGTTATTTAAAAATTGGGTTGTTATCAAAACGATGTCTTCTCCTAACCGCTCTACTTCCGATACTGTGGGTGCTGGGGGTGAGGATGTTTTTTTCCTTCTATGAAAATTCTTAACTATACTTCGGTCTCACGATATGGAGCCCAGCTTACAAGCGGAAAGCAAATCTTTTAACTGTTCGGAAAAATCTACAGATAATATGATCCCACCAGTATTCTTATCTTTCTACAATAATCCTTGTTTAAAGAACGTACAAGCATTTTATGCTAAGGAATTTCCTATTTCATCACCAAATCCTATACTCGCGACCGAGCGTATGGTAGGATGTGACTCATCGAGCGGAGCTATTACCGATCGAGGGCACTGGAGCTATTTTATCCTCAATATTTGCAGGATTTTCCTGAAGAACTAAATTACCACCTAAAAAACGAAATCCGTTCCCCTCTTCTTCCTCAAACTACATATCTAATTCCATCCCAAAATTAAACCGTGAGTTGTGTGACTATCCCCATCTCTCTAGTTTTAACTCTACCCCCTCCTCAGATATATGAAATAAAAAATGTTCCAATTAAGATGAATCTGAAAGCATCACGAGGAACAAATCAATGATTTTTTGAATTACTTAGGGGCGAGAACACACTCTTCAACCGCATTGAGAAAATAAAAGAAGGACATATTAATAATGACGAACTAAAGACCGAATTTAAGAGAATCCGTACTCAAGATTATCAAACTTCAAAAGAAACATTTAGGGCAAAAGGATAAGATTGCCTTTGCTCACTATAGAATTTCTGATCTTGAACAAATCATTGAGAAAATCCAAGCTCGTCCGCTAACAAATCAGAGAAGATCCTTAAGGAGAGTCATCTACCAGCTTAGAATCAACAAACTCTTATACTATTATTATCTTAATCCTAAGCCACGAGTGATCATGTGTGTATAAATAAAAGCCTTGTCAAATCTTGACTATGTAATGTGGGGGGGGGGGGGGGGGGGGGGGGGGGTGGGTGGGGGGGGGGGGGGGGGGGGGGGGGGGGGGGGGGGGCAGTAAAAAGCAAGTTATTTATAAAGGCAAACCCGTGTTTATACCTTATAGTTTCCTAACTTATCTCTCCTTTCATCATCATCCCATCATTTTGAATCAATATCTCCTCTCCATGAATCATACCATAACTTCTAAGTGCTTAAAATCCCAAAATAAGCATTTCTCTTTAAGCATTTTAAGCATCACATTTTTTAAGTAATTCACTTTTTCAAAACTTAATGATATCATTCTTATTACGAGGGATTATTGAGGGTGAAATGTTATAATTGCCTCCAAAAGGACGTCAACATCTGAAACAAAACACCAGCCATAACTTTGGTGGATGACCTCCGGAGGCCGGCGCTGCATTAACTAGAATAGCTTTGTCGCAGTTCTGGAAGCACAAGCTGCAACAGTGGCAAGTGCTAGTAATCCCAACAGGAACACCAGACTTACTGGAACTTCTGTAGCAAAAACAGGAAATTACAAAGAATTCATAAGCTGTCAACCTTTCTACTATCGCATGGTCCGTGGGGAGATGAGCTGTTGAACTCGATATCGCTGGTTTGAGGAGGCAGACTGAATCGGTATTTTCTCGAGCCTAGCGTGATGCCAAAGAAAACAAAGTGACATTATGCTACGGTACTATTAAGCAATGAAGCCGAGTCCTGTGGAATTCATATAACGCTCAACCTAATTTGGAAAAGATCAACCAATCGAATCACTTGGTGGGGAGTCGATAATGGTGGGGAGGTGTGGGGTGGGGGTTTAGGGGGGAATTATTGGTGGGGTGAGGTGGTGTATTTTTAAGGGGAAAAACAAAAGCGGGCGGTAGTGGGGGAGGGGGGGGGAGGGGAGGGGTTGAAGGGGCAGGACAGGGGGAGGGGAGGGGTAAAAATGTGAATGCTTATATTGAGGGGGGGGTAGGGGGGGGGGCCGGGGCATTAAAAGCTCTTAACCAATAAGTATTGCCCTCGAACTGAAGATCAAGAAGATGGAAGACGAATTTTACAACTTGGTTGTAAAGTAAATGATCTTAAGACTACATAGGAGATCCAAAGAATAAGCCACTGATAGTGTCCAAAACATGGTACCAAACACCAAGAAACTTATGGAAGTCTTCATTAGTGGATTACCCAGAAATATTGAAGGAAACGTTACTGCCTCGAAGCCTCAAACTTTGGAGGAAGCCAACAACATATCCCAGAGGTTAATGGATCATATAATAAGGCGTGATTCTGTGCAAGAAACCAATAATCATAAACGAAAGATTGAGGATACATGAAACATCAACAACAACAACAACTATCAGAATAACTATAACAATAACAACCATTACCACCACCAGCAGAATAAAAGACAAGCACCTTATCGCAGATTGTAGGATAGCAGCCACCGGGAACGGCGAAAAGACTGGAGATCGTCCTTTGTGTGAAAGATGCACCCTACATCACATAGGTCCTTGTACTGTCAAGTGTCAAACTTGCAACAAGATAGGACATCTAACCAAGAACTGCAGAAACAAAAGATCAACCACTAGAAACAATCTACAAACGATATCTGTAACTTGTAATGCATGTGGAAAGAAAGGACATTATGCAAATCGGTGCTCAAAAGCAAAAAACAGGCTCACAGGAAAGCATACTTAGAGATGAGCTTGCTTTTGTTCACTTTAGGATTTCTACCCTAGAAACAACTCTCGAGATCAGGACAAATCGATCAGAGGGGCAGAAGTCGATGCTACAAATCTAAAAACCGGCCCGAGACCATGGCGCGGAGTGCGAACAAAAACAATTATAGGGGGGGGGTGTTGTGGGGTGGGGGGGGGTGGTGGGGGGGGGGGGGGGGGGGGGGGAGTGGGGGGGGGGGGTGGTGGGGGGGGGGGGGGGGGGCCTTGTCATTTGTTACTTTTATCCTACTACAAGATACTTAGCATAAGTTAGGATGCAACTCTTTTTTCATATGATGAGAAGGGATCTTATGTAGAAATTTATCCATTAAATAATGAAACGTGATAAGTCCGATACAATCATTGTTATCTGATGATATCAAAACTCCGACATCCTTTGTACAAATTCTAGGCAAGAGCTATAATAGAAGCAGCTCGAGGAATAGGCGTCACTCATAAACTTTTGAAACATAAATTTATCATCCGGTCGTGACAATATGAGCGTCATATCAATTAATATCACAGTAGTTTATATCATTGACCTTCATGATCTATCATTTTCTAACACATATAGCGCGGTGTTTCCAATAGTCGAAGTTTGTATGCTTAGGTATGACGATTTATGATCATCTTATTGAAATGAATTATGACAAGCAGGTCTATCATTTGAATAAGAAGATTATAAATCTCCAACTATGAATTTATAAATTCTCATTACAAGTTGAACGCTTCTTTTTGTAAGTGACAAATTATAAATAAGTAGGCTTAAGTATATAACATATGTACAAGCAAGTTTCTTTAATTCCTTAAACATTATCATTATTACCTTCATTATCATTATTACCTTCATCATCTGTTCATTTCAAAATCTGTATCTCACGTGACTAGCAACTCTCTTACAAATTCATAATCATTCCTTGACATCACTCATTCCATCATCTCCCTATTCTAAAATTCATTGTTATATTCTATAACGTAATAACAAGGAAACACACAAGAATCTATATAATGTCAAATGATTTTGATACCAATAGGTATGAAATTTTGACAAAGACTTGTGATAGCATTCTTATTCAATGTTAACTTTTAAAGGTTAATGAATAACGATTCTTTACGATCAGAGTAGCGCAGCAGAAGCGTGGTAGGCTCATAACCTACAGGTTCCGTAAATCGAAGTATTCCATCCACTCAGGTTCTATCAGGATCTGGAGAAATTCTATTGGCTGTCATCAAAAGGTGTGGTCTTAGAAATAAGTGACTGTGAAGTGGTGAGGTAATAAGTAAAGGGTATGGTGCGACAACATAATTATAATGCATCACACACGTGAACTTTGTGACCTTGATTATGCTAACTTAAATTCATCAGCCCAGACTTACACGATGGATTCACTACAACTTCAATTAAATCCTCGTGGACTAAGTATGATCGATGAAAGGGGTGGAGACTATAACAAACCTAAGAATTTTCAATCAAATGCAAAACTTTATTTTAACTATTATCACAATCGTACAGGGAAATTTGATGCTTTATTACATACTTGCCTTGTCAATATCTTAATATATGACGATGTAACTTGCATAACTAAAGTAGACAGAGCTCTAGGCAACCTATCCTAAGGCAATCCTAATCTCATATATGTCAACAAACATCATAACATGTCAAGTCAATATCATCATAATCCTTTTTACACAGTACTTATTGATCCTGTAAATGTACTATTCGTAACGTTAATTCACAAAATGGGCTTTAAAAACCGTTATCGTACACTCCAAACCCTAATTCTATGAGTGGAATGTTACAAGCTACTAAAGCATATTTACAAGTAATATAACATCTCATTTGAAATATAAAATCTCTTCAAATCAAAGTACAAGCCCTTAAAAGCTCAATATACAAGTCATTAAGCATGACATCCAAAAATAGACCATTTTACCTCCTTTTCATTCTAGTTTCTTCACCACTACTTTTGTTCAAGCTACTAACACACAAAATAATACCATGTGTAAACCCTAATAATTTTTATTCAAGAAGCTTTTCATACAAACTTTTTACACTTAAAACCCAAATTCAAAAGTTAGAAACCCTAACCCTAGCTAAATACTAAACCATGACCCGTTTCTTCGTTTTTATCCATCATAAACCTAAACCAACTCTCAAATAAGTTGTAATAACATAAATTACAACATTATCAATCACATTCCATCATCATTTCACCATATTAACAACAATGTACAAGAAATAAATCTAGAAAACCCTATAATTGTGCCCTAATTGAAACTTTCAACCCGTTTACTCATTTTCGACCCATTTTAACCCAAACCACCAATAAACTTTTGAATATAATCCTTAATATTAGTCTTAGGATCAGTAAACTATAATTCTTAATCAAATATATATGAATTACAAGCTTGAAAACCCTAAATAAACCCTAATGAACCCGAAACCCAGTTTCTTTCATTTTTGACACCATTTTAACGAATCTGTTATAGAGTGGCAGAACACGCACTCCTGTTAAGCAGTCGAAACAAGCACATCTCATCAAATATCTTCATTAATTTTTATTAAAAAGCTTTACATGGTCTCTTGTTTCTTCCTTTTCTAGCCGTGGCATCAAATGGAGAAGACAACACATCAAAGCTACTTTCTAGCTTATACAACTCATAAACTAGCTTCTCCTCATCACCCTCTAGCCCTTACACATGTCCTAGATCAGATCATAAGCTTTCCTTGGCCACCAAGTTCATTTCAAGTATAAATAGAGCCATAAACCTCTCATTGTAACTCATCCCTCACTTCCTCCTCTATAACCCATCATAGCAGCAATCTTTTGCTCAATATGAATTCTAAGAGATCCTAATAAGTCCTAAGAACAGAAGTGAAGCAAAAAAAACCAAGAAAAGAAGCCCGGGAGTCGTTATTCTAGGCGTACGAAGCTAAAAGTCCTGATTTCGACCAGTTTTCAAGCTATAAGCCAAAACCCAGGTTCTATCGTCTTCATACCTGCTACTAAACCTTTATAATGTTCATATGATCATACATAAACTCTTGTTAAAGTTTCATAACCCAATTCATGCTCAATTTCCATTTTGATCCAAAACCGTACACCCGAAACCCTAATTTTGTGTTTTTCTTAAAACTAAATGTTATGTTGGTTAAATGTTATTATAATCTATCCTAGCATGCTTAACTAATGTTAAAATAACTACTTTATTGATTATTGAAGGAATTTGAACTTAAAACCCGTGCGTTTACGTTTTGAAACCCTAATTTGACCCGTTTTGCTTCCTAGCTTAACGAATCGTTAATCTGAACTTTTTTTAAGTTAAACCTTCATATTTTAGCTTATATTAATAGAATATAACCTGTAAATATCTTTTGGAATGTTAAAAGTAAGCTTGCATGGCAATTCGGACCTGTTTTGTAAACATTATCCATGCAAAAGGGTATATATTGTAACTTTCTGAAATTAATAACTAGAAGGGCTGAATATGTCATTTTATCAAAGTTATAACTATAGGGGTCTCTTATGTCACTTTTCAAAGTGCAAGGTTTACTTGGTATATCTTTTAAAGTTGAAGGACCAAAATCGTAAAAGTGCAAACTCCAAGGGTAAATTCTGCCACTTTTCAAACTCAAGGGTCTAAAATGTAACATTTTGAAAAAGTATAAAATTATGTTTAAAACATTACCCGAAATAACTTTTATTTAACGCTTGACGTGCTTAACATTTCCAGATATTGAATAAAACGCTTAAAACCGATCATCCGAAAGCTATATCGTATCACAATACTAGGGAGCTTCCATAAAAGAAAGGTTTCATCTTGGTATAACGTTTCAGAACTGAGTTGGTTGGGTTTACGATCTAAAGTGCCTAGCTCCTGCAAATGTTGATCTCTGAATGACTGTTAGAATACACATAGATGGCCCAGAACGTGACGCTCACAAAGGATAGGTAATCCATAATCTGCTTCTAATCAAACCTCCAACGCACTTTAACCATTACGCCAAGTTCTAAAGTAGCGAAGATCTTCACACATAAGACTGTGTAAACCGGATAGAAACCAAACACACTTAATTTGAATTTAATAAGTATATGCACGTAGCGAGATACGGAGCGCAGCGTGGGCCATTATTTTCTATATATATATATATATATATATATATATAATATATAATAATATATATATGGATGGCGTGAGTATAATCGGGGGGTCTCGATAAATATATATATATATATATATATATCGGTGAGGGTATCTATATAGATTATTACCATTTTGGGGTAATATATATATATACACGTATCAGTTTGTGTGCCTGACCTTAGATCCAGAACCAAGGACAAACAGACCAAACAAGGCATAACGGAATAATACATTATTACTATAATAATTGTATGGGTTGCAAATTATTACTAAAATAGACGATTGGTAAATAACAATAATCGTTTTCATAATAATTATGTTTTAGAGGTGAGGATCAACTATTACACTATGACTTGTAATCAAATTGTTCCATATCAAGGGGGGGAGGCCTAGATGTAATTTGGGACACGGTCAACCATTAGTGTTAGGGCCCTTTTAGCAAGTTTATTCTCAGGTAATTGACAACTTGTGCATGGAGATGGCAAGAACTGTGAAAATGGCTTGGAACTGTTATCATTCAAACAAGTGATGTTTAGATTTTGGAACCTGCATTTTGTAAAAACTCTGATTATAATGAATGATTATAATGAATGATCTTATCACAATTTGAGCACAATCTACGGAATAATCTGATCCGGTATTATAACTTGTTCCTGCATCATTTATCTGTAGAATAATGCATAGATAAGTTGTAACGCCCCGACCCAAAAGGGTAGAAGTATTACAAATATGGTGTGACATCAAAAGCATTCATAATCATAACACAAGCATAAAGGCGGGAGCGTGGGAAGTCTAATAAATAACCAAAGGAATATATCAACATATGACTTAGGGAGGAGCCTATAAGTATGTAGCAGCAAAAGGACAAACATATCGCAAGCAGGGCGAGAATAACCGAGAAATAACGAAGTCTTGAAAAGAAACAATCATATATAAAACTAGGAGTGATCCATCTAGGGTAAGTCCACACTCAGCACTCATAGCTCGAAAGCAACCCCCAGCTCCTAGCTTAGATACCTGCCGCAGGAAAAGAAAGTGCGGCTGAGCTTACAAAGCCCAGTGAACAGATATATATAATCGAAACGGACAAAAGATTATCGGAAATTCCAAAGGAAACGATACATAATGAAAAGGATATCACAAAGACATGATCAAAGTGGTCATGACAAATATAAGGTAAGACAAATCAAATCAATTCATAAGTTGTAAGGAAAGATGAACCAGAAAATCAAATCAAGTCTAATCACCAAGCCCAAACAAATCATATCATAATAACCAATGGAGTTTGCAGTCGTGCCAGGAATTGTGAAGACGTGGATTGCACCCAAACATCAATTCACCAAATAGTCAAATATCAGTAGGATGTGGGGTCATAAGACCGATCCGAATACAAGGAGGGCGCCGGAATCTACGGAGTGGATGCCATCCATACGCGGCCCTTAACAAATAAGTAGAGGATGGCAAGGGCCGAGAGAATGCTGGACGGGGGATAAAAACAAATGGGGGGACGGGGGGTGTATGAGAAATCACATCCACTCACACATTAGTCATAGAGGCCAAAGGTGCATCTCTCATGACACGCAATGTATACCTTCTTATGGCTAGTCAGGAAACAAATATAGGGCTCCTAGGATTCTCGAAGTACGATGTCGAGTGTTCAAGAAAGTCATGGAATATCAAAAGACATTCATTTCAACAGGATACCGATCTAGCAAAAGGTGCATGTCCAAAAGGTTTCAGCATGTAGTCAAAGACACACTAGCATTGGGTTCCTAATAGAACTAATGATAACAATCATATAGAGAACCAAGATAAAAGGCTCAAGCAAATATAGCAAATCACATAAATAATCAAGATAGAGAGGAATATGTCATGAGAAACCTTAACGAGATAAGGCAGAATACTGTACGATAGGTTCCGAAGCAAAGCAATAATCAAGAAAACACCACAGAGCATAGTCAAAATCACTCCCTCAATGACCGAACTTAAAGAAACTATGATCAAGAACGAATTACAACGCCAGGACCGAGGAGTTAAGTGCGTACTCGATCTATTTTTAGTAACTTTCCAGTTTTTAGTAACTTTCTATCTTTAGTAACAGAAGCCATTTTTAGTAAGTTTTCAAAATTATAAGTGGGAATGAAGGGTTCAGTTTGAGATTCTGATGGAATAAGATGGTGATGGAAGTGTTTAGGGACTCAACATGTCAACCTTACAAGTTTAGGGTTAAATATGACAACTTTCCATATTTTAGGGTTTAATATACAAAATCAACAATTTTCAAGGTTAAAAGTGTAAATATCAAAGTTTCACATTTTATTCAGATTATACCTTCCATTTTCTGTATTTACAAGTCAAACCCTTAATTTTACATAATTTACATATTTAGTCCTTTTGGTTTATTAATTAATTAAACAATATCTTTAATTATCCATAATTACAAGAAACAAGCCCCTTATAGATTCAATTATACAAATCATACTTTAGAACTTAAATACTAACCAAACCTTCCGATTAGAGATGGGTCAGGAATTTTTACAATTTCAGTCCCTCTATTTTAATTAATTAATCTCTAATTACTTATTATATGTAATTAACCATTTTAATCCAAAATAATATCAATATGACATTTTATACCCCCCAACTTATTTTATACAGAATATAACAATTATAATAACATGTCTAAAACAGACCCCATAGTTTTAGAAATTACAAAACAAGTCCTTATACTTTTAAAATCACAATCGGCTAACAAATAAATCACTAAAACCCTAATTAAATTTTCCCCAAACATTTCCCAATTTTTATACAATCATTAGCATTAAGAGAACCTGGAAAAATTATTAAAACCCTAACCCTAATTTTATTTCTTTCCTTTTTCCTTTTATTTGAAATCGGCAAACAAAGATAAATCCCCAATAATTATTCGAATACCTTCCCCCCACCCCCCCCCCTAAAAAAATTTTTTCACCAACAATTTATCTGAATCATATGTGGAGATAAATACCCGTTAGAACAGGGCGGGAAATATAAATCAATTGTACAAAATAGCGATAGTATTTAGATGCCAAATTCATAATTAACGGAGAAGACAAATATTTTCGAACAAGATTTAAATTTATAAAACCAAATATAACATGCATGATAATTTTTCTAAGCAGTAGAACGAATTGGAATATGATGACAAAAATGGTGAGATACAAAAATAACTTTGATGATTCTTGATGATTTTATGAATTTATGCTATTCGGTTGTGTTATTCGATCAAAATAATTTCCCCGATTGAACCAATCACTCTACAATCTTTCCAATATTTTTCCCACGATCCTTGATCTCCAAAACACCTTAGAAAATTCGTGCTTGCCCTTGGAAAACTTTGTGTGCCACCTCTCTTGATTTTAGGGTTTTGGTGGTTATGGTTTTTAGGTTTTAACAAATAAGATGTATAAAAGAAATATATTAGGTAGTTTGACCAACTTTATGGGCTTTCTAAATGGCTAAATCTGATTTGTAACTTGCCATATTTATTTTGTAACTATCCATATTTAATTTACTTTAATTTGTAATAAATACATAATTAAATACACTTAATTTCGGTATAACTTATATATTCATAAACATTAATTATTTTCTTTATATAATATAAGGTATTTTAATATTACATAAATTTTCATAATTGTCACATGTTGCATTTTTATAATTTCTAACATTTAAATGAAGTTTATTTAAGCTTTTATGGATTTTTCTTACATTAGGGGTATTTTGGTAGTTTTACACTTGTTGAGAGTTTTAGGTTTTACAAAAAGCATCAATAAATTTCAAATTACACTCATTTTCGTAAACTACAAAAATTTGTCAAATTTTCTTTGGGGATTGCTTTGGGATAGCATCTTGTTGGGTACGTTTCAAAATAATTTTTCGTTTATGAAGACCTGGAAAATTAGGCTAGGAGGTAGATAAACCTCTTAGGTACATGTAAGAATTCGGATGAAGTCATATCGACGCCCGACGAAAGAAATATCGCCAAAATGGCAAAACTAGTCAACAATTGAGACCAGAATTTGAATGAGTAATAAGTTCAAAAACTTATATAGCAACACCTAAATATGTAAAACTGTAAGTTCTAGATATTGAACAAACTTATATTTGAGCGATCGTTTCAGATTTTGTGGATGAACAGTTTAGGAGATACACTCAATTTAGTGTAGCCATAAAATTTTGGTAAAGGGCAGCCTTGATAGAATAGAGGCAAAATGGTAATTTCACCTTGGTTCTGAAACTTTCTAGGCAATGGGCCCTATGTTTCTGGAAATTTGACTCAGAATGCTTTCCGTAGGCGAAACCCTCATACCTTTATCATTAGCGGATTATTAATTAGGAAGGTTTCAAGAAGCTAAAGGCTTATTGGT